>VOQJ01030153.1:0-12063 GCA_015052665.1 Apistogramma diplotaenia
GTAAATAAGATTTTGTGCAGTCTGTCTCACACACACACACACACACACACACACACACACACACACACACACACACACACACACACACACACGCACCTCGTATCCTCTACTGTTGTCCTGTGTGTGTGTGTGCGTCAGACTGGCTGACAGACTTATATTTGCCCTGCTGTGTGTCTGGAATAAATATGGACCTAATAGTTCCTTAATAGGCTTGCCATTCAACTGCACGATGATAAAAATCTTTTGTTCTCTGTTCAGGGTTTGTGGAAGGTCTTAAAATTTGAGAGGCATTCAGATCCTGAACATATGGAAAATTTTCTGCTAATTCCCATTATGACTTTGTAAAATTCTTGGTTCTGTGAGACGTGGGTCTCGCCAGTCAGCAGGTGAGCACATTAAAAAAAATGCGACACTGCTTTTTCTGTGCAGCAGATATATTTAACAGGAAAAGCTTGCTAACTTTATTTCTTCATAATCATAAGCCCTATTTTTGACTGTTATCAAGACATCAAGCTGCTCTTTAAAATAACATTTGTGGCAGGTGGCACCAGTGATGTGGCCACACAGATTTAAATATCATTGTGACTGCTGGTACTTTAATTCTGTAGCTGTCAGATGTTAGCGGTACCAGTCAAGACCTTCTCATGGGGATGAACTCCACTGCCAAGTGGCGAGGGGTTTGTGAAATAGCACAAAGGCTAGACATGAACTAAATCTCAGAGCAGCTCTCTTTGTCCTGCCTGCTTACTGAAGGGTTGCTGATGTAATTTCTGTAGAGTAGCAAAGAACTGTATCATCTGCATACATAGAGCAGCAGTATTGAAAGAACAAGCATTGTGTTCTCTGCATATTGAGAACATGTAGCAGCCCTGTGTTTATATTCTTTTTAAGTGTCACTCACAAGTATGATGGGAAGTAAAGGCCACCACTAGTGCTCACATTTATTGGACTGCTAAACACTTGCTGTGTCAAACTCGGGTTATGAATGCAACCAAGAACACTCTGTGCAGGTTCTCTCATGCTGCCAGGGAAGCTTTCTTGCAGCATAATCTTTGATGAGTAAAGTTTTGGTTTTGAAATGATTTAATGTACCCATGTTTTTCTTTGCTGACTTTAACTGCCTGCTCCCTGAATTAAAAGTCAGTGATGAAAACTACAAGTAACATTTGTGTCCAACATCACAGAAAAATATCACTTGACGGCCTGCAGCATAAAGCTTGGCTGTGCATTTGAAAAACAATTGGTCTGTGTTGTTGAGTGCCGCCTGGTGTGAGATCCTCCCATTGTCACTGCATTAGTGGTGCATCTACAGAGGGATGTTCGATTAAGACGGCTAACGCCAAGGACAGTCGTGTCATGGTGCTTTCTTCATTTTCAGTTATCATCACCATGTCTTTTTCCTCCAATATTGCGTATAAGAAGTAACTTTCCAGGTACTTTATGGGTGGCCTTAATAAGTAATTGCATAACTATGAAATTTCATTTAACCTTCCACTCATCCATTCCTGCATCTCTTACCCCTCATTTATTCATTCATCACACTGTTCTTCTCCCCCTCTAACTATCCTCAATTACTAGTTGATGGTGGGGATTTCTCCTCCCTGCCAGACACAGACAGCTGTCAGTGTGCGTCTGCCTTAGAGTGACACACAAGTGCTTGTTTGTGAGCACCTGTTTTGACCACCTAATTTTAAAAAGTGAAATTATGATTATGAAAAGCTGAAGCACTTTGTCGGGAGTGTCTCTGCTCATGTGTGCAGCCCTCTGAGTCTGGCATGAAACTCACTGTAAGTTAAGGTTTACACAGTCGGTGAGTGTGTATTGTGTTTAAGGTATTGAGTTGTAATGCATTTATACAGTTTTTTTGGCAACATTTGTGAAAGATTATAGTGAAAGTGTATAAAAAATATCAAGCTGGAAATTGGAGAATGGATTACAAACTTAAAAAGCTGAATTGTGGATATGATGCTAAGAATGTGGTTAGCTGTATTAAGGGTTTGTAAGATATAACCGAGCACTAGGATTATTTTTGCCTCCAGAACAGATTAGCATAAATATGATGTATGCTAAATAAAAAAATTCTTCAGTGCGTACACCATATACTGTATGTAGCTGTTCCACTATTAATCTTCAAGATTTAATTGAAATGTTAAAAAGCAAAAATGTCAATAAAAAAAACCAGTTTAAAACACTTTATTAAAATACTTGAGACAGTGAAGTTGCCATCTCATTGCCTTTGAAATGTTTTTTTAAGAAGAAGAAGAAAGTGGCCAGGCCTGTGACCACTGGCAGCCAGTTGCCAACTTCAAGGCAACTTTGGTGTGTCAGCATCACAATAAAACTGCAATAACATGGAGTCAGTCTTCTGCAATCAGTCTGCTATCAGTTTGGGATTGAATGCCTTCAGCTTTCAATTACATGCAATCTGTTTGTAATAATATGGTAATTAACTGATAAAGCAGAAAATACACCGAAATCCATATTAAACAGAAATTCACATTGACCACTTAAATCCAGGATTCAACCAGAACCTGCAGGATGGAGATTTAACACAAAATGAACCAGTAAGCTTTTATGTAGGAATATGATCAGAAAACAAGAAGTTGATGTCACAGGTGAGTGGCAACCTGTCTGTATTTATAAATTAAACAACAGATTTCTTGCAAACCTTCATCTGTCTGAGAGATGGTCACCAAGAGGTTGAGGGTGTTGCACGCTCTGGGCAACCAACTGGTTACCTCAGCTACTTGCAGTCAATTGCAGAACGTGGAAAACTTCTGGCCTATTTTTCCTCCAGTGTAACTGAGCAATAACGTTTTATTAGAAGTCATAGTGACCCACTCACACAGACATTCATACAGCACTTTCTGACTAACAGGGGGTTTGGTACCTTGCTCAAAGACACTTGACATATGGACTGGAAGAGCCAGGTACAGTAAAGACAAACCATCCGATTAGTAAGCAGCCAGCTCTGTCTCCTGTGCCACACCAGCCCCATGTACAGTATAAATGTTACACATTGAAACAAGCACCTATGTGAGCGGGCACCACTAAGGTTTAATTAAACGTGTTCATTGGATTTTCTTGCCACACTACTAACTGCATGTTCTAATGTTTCAACAGCCCCTTATATGGCTGCGTTTGTGTGAGTGTGAGATAAACCCTTGAAGATGCTGACAGTGGCCTGTTCGGTCGGATCAGTGCCCATCAGGATCAGGATTCATTTCGCTGGATCTGCTCGTTGCTATCATGTCTCAGGTCCTAATGAGGCAGCACAGAAGCACTGCAGTATCTGCATGGATATGTGTGTGTTTGTGTGTGCGTGTGTTCACATGCTCTCTAACATTTCAGCAAAACTGTCTCTGCAAATCCAAGTCTCTCTAAATCCCAATGGTTTAACAACAGCTTGTCAATGGGAGACTTTCTAATATAAAGACATGTCAGTGTGATGATACTGCAGATTCCACATCCACTGCAACCACCGGAAAATATTCCTCATTTTATTCACCTGTGGACCTACAGAGTGCCTTTTAATAATCATATATAACGTCCACTAACATGTTCAGCAACAGAAATGTTGGTAAACCTTTATCACAGGGATTCACGTGAAACTTGAAGAATAAATTCTGTTTTGGTTCTGTCACAAAATGAAGAGAGATATGTTCTGTATAAAATATATAAAATACAAATAACTCATGGGGTCATTGGATGGCATGCAGACAGCGGTACATGTGTGGGCTTCTAAAAAATGTGCGTTTGACTGCACTGCCTGTGTGCGGGCTGAAGTTTAAAGACTAGCTTTAAGTAGGTGATTTCCCTGATTTTTGTCTTTTATCCATCCTCGCTGTGATCTGCTGAAATTTCCTCCGAAATAGCAACAGTGTATGGACAGCACAGCTTTGATTAAAGTGAAGCTCAGAATTACAGGGCCCTCTGTGGAACTTGGCTCAGAGGCACCCTGTGCCTGTAAATATGACACATGTAACACTTGTCTATATTTGATAAAGAAGAGATTCCTTAGTCTGATTTTGTCTGTGCACTGATTTATCAGTAAGTATACTGAGTCATTGAAATATGATAGTCCTACTGTGAGAGTGACAATCCAATAGCAGAATGTACAACATCAAACTGATATTAAAAAACAATATATCAGCTGAGACATGTGTCTCACTGTGGGAGAGCAGCCGTCACAAAGCTGTGAATTCTTCTTTCAGTGTTTTATTTTAGCTTTTTGTCCACAGCTAGTAGAACTAGGTCATCTTTATCGTCTGATTAGCCAACTAGATGGTGGTGGGAACTAGTGCAGCAATGTGCAATCCACTGTGAAATACTGCTGTTGAGGTGTGTGTGAGTGACTGTATATTTGTGTGAAAAAGACAAAGCCTTGGTCATGCAAGGTGCTATAATCCAGTCGGTGACCTCCGGAACCTGCTCGCTGTGTGAATGTGTGTGTGTGGAAATGTGTCACTGGAGCCGTGCTTGTGTTTGATGGTGGTCTTATCCACCCGATGACCCTCTGAACCAGATGGTGTGTGACTACATGCCTCTGAGAGTGTGTGTGTCCCACCTCTGAACCTCCTGGCACCCAAGTCGGTCCCTGCACCCACCCATCCGTCCACCAACACCATACATCCCAGTCCACTTTCCGCCCCCATCGTCCTTTCGGTTGGGTGTGATCACATCAAAGTGGAAGAAGGAGGATTACAGGTTTCTGTGCCTCAAGGGAAACCTAGCATCTCTCTAACTGTAACCCTCTCTCTCTCTCTCCCTTTCATTCCTGCCACTTTCCCACCGGGGCCCCTGTAATCCCTGTGGTGTCAGAAGGTCAGGGGACCGTGTCATGGATAACCCACTGGGGCACATATAATACAGCTAATGCTAAATAGATAGCTAGCTAAGATGAAGGGAAAGACAAGAGTAAATGACTATCTAATTTTTATTTTTTCGCCCTTTCTTTCTTTTTCTTTATTGTCTTTGTTTTATTTTAAGTTGCACCAAAGCCATCCAAATGCTTCTTGTTCACCCTCGTAGTCGTGGAGGCTACTTGTTGCCACTGCTCCAGCCTCTGCTTCAAAATATAACTTCACTGCACACATACACAAACACATGCGCGTACATAGATACGATTAGTATGGTGATACAACTGGCTGAATGGACTCCATAGTTTTAATGATGCTAATAATCCACTTAGTCCTGGAATTTCTTTAATGTTGGGTCAGTGTGCAAAAGACACAAACAGTCCTCAAAACACAAAGAGAATGGGGCACGTGGTTGTGGTCAGTGCTATTTTTTGTGCTCTACTTTTGCAGCCACGGCAGCTCGGCCTGCATATTAATGCATCTGTTGAGCAAATGTTTATAATGCAACGCCACTAGCAGGTGCCACTCTGGTGTCAGATCAGTTATACTGGTGTGGTCAGCCCACTGTGAATGCACGCCAACTGAAACTATTGTTTCTCTGCTGCTCTCGAAGAATCTGTCCAACTGTGCATCTGTCCTGTAGGATTTTCAAAACATTCCACATCAGGGTGCAGCGACGGTGTAATGCACTTGTGCAAATTCTCAGGGTACAGATAAATTGTAAGAGTCGCCTAGCAGAATGGATGAATACAGGCTGGTTGAACTGAAGTAATAATAAGCAGCGGACACCAGAAAGTACAGTGTGTGTAATCCTGGGCTTCACAGCAGTCTTCATCTGTAAGCAGGTAAGGTGTCTCTGCTGAAACGACTTCCCAGTCACAGTATTAACACTCCTGACCATCTGTTAATTAGTCGTGCAGTTTTGGTGTGAAGTTTTAGTGACGATTCATCAAATCCATCAAGATCTTTCAAAAGCCATGTCCTAATGACTGAGCTAAAATGCATTACTCACCTTTCTCCTTTGAAACAGGAAACACAGCCGTAGTGTGTCACACTGTTTGAAGCCCGAGACCAGTGACGTTCACTGAATTAAAACGTATGCATTTTATAGAGAGATTGTTGTAATAACACAGGGATTCAATATTTAACTGAGTGATTTCTTCCAACAGCAGCACTCTGCTTCCCTCAGCACTCATGCTAATAGCGCACCTTTTAAAGTTAGCACAGCGTCATTAACATCAATGAAGTGTGACCTTCCAACACGGAGGCACTGAAGTTTTCTTTGAATCTGGTTGTTTTCTTTGTTTTGTTTTTTTTTAATGTTTCATCGCTACATTAATGTTAGCAGTGTGGATGACGACCAAATAATCTTACCTTACAGACTATTTTAGGGTTTGGCTCCAAGTATGAGAAGCCAAAATCCAGCCTGACTGTATTGTTACACATGTAGCTCAGGGCTGTCCTCAAAGCTGTAAAGATTAATTTTTATGGATTTTTTTTCTTTGGTGGTGATGGTTTATGATGCTGTACATACATACCAAGCATGAATACAGAGTCATGATTGAGTTAATCATCTTTAAATGACTGATAGCAGTCATTGGGTCCATTTCTGTAAAAAAAAAATAATGGTTTTTATTTTTAGATTATAGATGTTTCTGATTCATTAAATGAAATTATGTGTCATCAGAATTTCAGCACTTTTTCTGTATCCCTTTATGAATTATTGCCGTCATGTGAGAACTCTTACTCGTCTCAGCGTAAACAACAACCACATAAACAACTAAATCTCATCCACATTACGAAACAAGCCGATTAACACACTTCAGCTCAGCAAACCCTTTAGTTGTAACAAACTATATGAATATATTTTACTGAGTATCTATATTTGGCAGTAAAAAAGTATTTGCCCTTATCCTGATTTCTTAGTTTTTTTGGCATGTGTGGCACACAAGCTAATTAAAGATAGCATGAGTGAATTCATGCAGTTTTTAATGATGATTTCATTAATTCAGGGGAAAAACTATTCAACCCTACCTGGCCCTGTGTAAAAAAAAGTAATTGCCCCTAAACCTAATGACTGCTTGTGGCTCCCTTGGCAGCAAGAACTGTGATCAAGCATTTTTGAAGAGTGACAGTGAGCGTTTAGATAGATAGATAGATACTTTATTTTATCCCGGAGGAAATTTAAGCATCGCTGTGGAAGATTTGTTTTAATTCAGTCACAGTGGAGGGTTTTTGAGCCTGAACAGTCTGTTTAAGGTCATGCAAAAGCATCTCCATCAGATTCAAATCCAGACTCTAACCTGACCACTCAGTGGTGGACTTGTTTCAGATCATCATCCAGCTGCGTTTGTGTGTTTGAGCTTCAGGGCACGAACTTCTGGTAGAGAGCAGAATTCATGTTTCCATCAAGCAAGTCGTCTTGAACCAGCAAAGCAGCCACAGATTCATGTTCTTTTTATGAAATACTTTTGTCTCATCAGTCCACAGAATATTTTCTCAAAAGTCTTGGGTATCATCAAGATCTTCTTCTTTTGGGTCAGCTGTGGTTTTTCTGCTTGAAACTCCTGATGTTGAATCATGAATTTGGGCCTGCAGCTCTTTAGATGTTGTACTTGGTGCTACTGTTCCAGGTTTTCTCTATGTGTGGATAAAAGCTCTCACTGTGGTTCACTGGAGTCCCAAAGCCTTTGAAATGGCTTTGTAACCCTTTCTGGACTCATAGATGTCAGTGACTTTAGATCGTGGCACGATGTGTTACTTTTTGAGATCTTTTAGCCAGCTTCACTTTGTCAGACAGCTTCAATTTAAGTGATGTCCTGATCCAGCCAGTCTGGATATCACTGACTGCAATATCTGGCAGCAATCAAGCCTGGATGTGGCTTGAAATTGAACTCGGCTTTACCAAAAATGTAGTCAGTCACACTTAATTAATAATTAAACTTTTCACACAGGGACCTTTACGTATCTTTATCTAATTATAAACTTTGTTTCATGATCTGAAACATTTAAGTCTGACAAAAAACACAGGAAGGGGTAAATACTTTGGACCACAGTGAAGACTCATGCGTGGGAGACACTTGTCTGACGGGGATCCCGCTGCAATCTAAAAATCATTTCAGTTCAGTGACTTGCAATAAAACAAAGATTCACTAAGATGCTATTAGGAAACCGAGCCCTCATCTTCAATAGCTCACAGGCTTCAGCTGGGACAAAAGCCTTTGTTGGGTCCCAGGGCTCACTGCACAGTCTGTAGAGACATCAGACTGGTTTATGACAGACGGGTCAGCAGGGGGCGGGCAGTGTGCTGAAAACATACATATAGCTTTAATTGTACTCATGGCAATGTGCATAGAAGTGTTTAAAGCACTGGAGATAAGTGTGCATTGTTTGTAAAACTGCAAGCAATCACGCAGACAAGACACACACACATACTTGAGTGAATCCCTAATGTGAGACCCATGACCTGGTGAAAGGGGGCTTCTAGGTGTGTGAGAGAGTGCACGAGTGTGTATGGGTCAGGGTTGCCAGGCGCAGTACAGCACCTGTGACTGGAATGAAGACTAAAGGAGTGGGACAGCTGAGAAGAAGACACACTGCACAATATGGACGTGAGTGCTACACTTTCAGAACACACAACTCTTCACATATATGAGTAAAATGGCTCACTGTTGGGAAAACACAAAACCTCGTATGTTAAAGCAGGGGTGGACAAACTGGGGCCTCAGTTTGAGATTTGACAGACGGGCCGGGCCAGCACCAGCACACATATCAAACATAAACACAAAAAAGGCATTACAGTGTTAATAATTACATTTACTTTTAGTGGGAACAGTGTTTTCCAGTGCATCACAGCCATAATCATGATATGATTTGATTCAGGCACTTCTGTACCAGTCTTTGGCGGGCCGGATTAAAAAGACCAATTGGCCAGGTGTGGTCCTCGGGCCATAGTTTGCCCACCCCTGTGTTAGAGGTTTTTCTAAAGAAATGGCTCCCTCCGACTGCTCTGCTCACCCAGTTGGTGAGTCAACAGTTTGGACTGTCTTGGCAGAAACTTCAATGTTTAATACTTTTTTATTGATCTAGTTATTAGAATTCCCATTCGCTGAGCCCTAAGGTGCCAGTCACAGTGAGATTCCTCACTTTTTGTCGTGGTGACTTCTTGAAGGAAACTCTTGATCCAGATAGAAGTCACAAGTTAGTGGGCAAGGTATTCCCAGCTGACCAGCAGTAACCTACTGTGCTGTGTGTCCATGAAAAAAGCATTTAGTTAATTATCAAAAAACAAAAAGACGCCTTTTTCCACATAAATTAGCTCAAGAGTTTGTTTATTTACTCTTTTATTGCTATAAAACCTCCAAATTGTCAAAGGTGGGACTGAAAGGTAAAAGCTCTGGTTAATAAAAAGCATCTGGAAAGTGTCAAAACTCCACAAAGCGCTGGTGCTCTTTGAGTTACTGACCACACTGTGTGAATGGACAGATGAAAGCGTCGTGCTGCAGGAGTAGTTTGACTAGTTGAATGGAAGCTTTTATACTTTTTTCCCTTGTGAAAATGTATCAAAGGAAAACATTGTTGCTCACTCTATAGAGGCTGAGCGAGCGATCGCCCACCACACTGAAGAGTGCCCCTCTAAATCTCATGGAAAATATACATTTTTCAGTTCATCTGAAGAACAGAATTATTTTAAAGTTTAGGATTGTTTATATTAAACCCAACTTTCTATTTGTGCGTCGCTGTTTAAAATGGGAAGACACATGTTTTGATGTTGTTTTAAATGTTAAATAAGCTTTTCTCCTCCCTGCATGCCTTTGTGCGTTTGTGTCTTCAAACGGCCGCGTGTCATGAATGGTTGAACAAAACTTCAACTTTGATATGTGTGCTGGATGATGTAAACCCGCATGTGCTATAAATGTATGCCAATTACCGTCATTCTGTAGGTGCAGCAGCTTATCAGCCTACATGGTGTCCACATGAGCCTCAGTCATTTTTACATATCTGCAAATCTGTTTCTCTGTGTGTTTATAGTGATTTTAATCCTAATTGTTGTTATCAAAATGCATCAGTAAACTTAAGTCATGAGCCATTCGCAGTAAGTGTCAAGTCACGTCTCACAGCACAAATCCTCAAGTTTCCAGACTCACCTGGGAGAGGACGAGTGGGCAAATGCCAGCTGGTAGCACAAATTCAGGCTCATTCTGTTACACTAGAGGCTCTCGCACTGTGGGGTAGGTCACGCTATTGTGGTAGAGAGGGTGTCGATGACCAGGGGAGAAACAGAGAGTACACTTAGAGTGCTCAGAGTTATACTTTTATTGAAGTTGTGACCTTTATGTCTGAAGGGTTGCATGTCAGAAAAAGTTAGAGAACAGCTGCAGAATAAGTGGAAGCAGTTTGTGGAAAACATGTTGACAGTGTGGAAATGATGGACTCTAAAAAATAAGGCATTTCACCCAGGTCCCATCACAGATATATACTGTAGTAGCATAAACACACATACTGGGGACAACACAGTGTGTGTCTCTGCCCCTTTCCACGCCCCTCCTCTCACCTCCCACCTTTTCTTCAACCCCTCCCTCTCTCGCTTTCCCTCTCTATCTCTCTTGAATTAAGTCCATTATTCCAGCCTGCTCTGCCTCTGAGCAAGTCTGCTCTGCTCAGCTGCTGTGAAAACTCTGTGTATGTGTGAACTCCTTGCATGCATGTGTTAAGAAGAGTTTGTGTGTGTGCATTGGCTTGTGTGTTTTTGCAAGTAGAGCCGAAGTGCAGCCGTTCATCAGTGGAGCTGCCTGATCTCACTTCGCTGCTTTTTAACTTACACACCAGCTGCTTCTCAGACTTTTTGAAGACTCACTGGACGTATTTTGCACCAAAGTGGGACTCTGTTCAGGCACCATTCCCGTAACTGGAATTAATCTTTTTTTTTAAAGCAGAATTTCCACCTGCTTAGCCAATTTAAGCTCTCAGTTTGTAATAAGTTGCTTTAACTTTCTTGCTATAATCAGATATGAAAAGTCTTGAGAATGGATGTTTTGGAAGCACACGACATAAACTCGGTGAGCATGAATAGGTGTGTATACAGCACTTTCTGTGTATAAGCTAGCTTGCTTGTCTTGCATAGGGAAGACTATGAGAAGTTAAACAGAAGCAAAACAGTGCTGTAACAATGGAGACTGTCTGTGCTGTCCGAGGCATGTTGGGCTCAGGTGGATGCTGATCCCAATCTGGAATGTGCTGAACTCCTGTGGAATTTGGTTCCCTTGGAAACGGATAGGCAGGTAAGTTCATTTGGACTCTGGTCCAGTAGGATCACCGTTTAAGTCTTGAAAGCCAATAAAATGTTGAGTTCAGTCGAGTGGATCGCATTTTTAAAGACAAATCGACTTTAGTTGGAGAGGAAATTGTGATGAAACAATGACTCCTGCTGTGCTGTTAAGTTCCTGTTTTTTTTGAGCCTGCTGTGCTTGTGACATGGCCTCGTGCACCACCGCTAATCCCGGCACCACTACAAAATAAAGTATCTTTCTAGAAGTCATGCTGATGACATGTGGGGTTTCTCTCAGAGTTGTTTGCTTGAAATCTGCTCTGTTGTTTCATTTGAGAAAGTCAAGTGAGTTGTCTTTCCTCTGGGAGCAGTTTGGAGCAGCTCCAGTCAGGAGACCAGCGGCTGCTCTGTAACGTCTTGCCTTACTGCTGCTTCTGGGTTTAACACAGCCAAATGGATGGCTACCAGGAACCAGCAGGCTGCCCTCGCCTAAGTGACTCCTTCATTATCTCTTATTTCAGAGTTTCTTGCACGAGATGAGAGATTTGAGCTGCATGACCACAAGGCAGTTTTCCCACAGTAAATAAGTATATTTCTTCTCTGTAATACATCAGCTTATCCATCACTCCAATGACCTCTTTCCATCCTGACAATACAGGCAGAGCTGATAAAAGACAGATATAAGCTATCCATCATCATGAAGGAGACTAGCATGAGTCTCACCTCAAACTTACCAAATTAGCAAGTTTGACTTACTCTAGTTTCAATATTTATTTTCCCCTTCATACTCTAATAAGACTAACCAAACTAAATAAATGCTAGCCATGTTTAGGTTTTTTTTTTTTTTTTTTTTTTTTTTTTTATTTGGGAATTTTTTTTTTTTTTTTTTTTGTTCATTTTGTTGGTTTACACAAAACAATCACCCCCTATACCCCC
>VOQJ01030160.1:0-12152 GCA_015052665.1 Apistogramma diplotaenia
AAAAAAGCTTTATTATTTTTTTCCTTCTTCTGGTGCGTTTGTTTGTGTGTCGGCGAGTCCCGGCGGTGTAACCGGAGAGGGGCCTCACAGAGAGGGGAATGCAGGACTGCAATGGAGCACAATGCAATACAGGTAAAGCCGATATAATTTCCAAATAGTGGCCGTTTATGTCGCTGGTGGCCGGTCGTTTTTTGACCTGTTGACGTGGAGAATATTTTAGGCGAGCGTCGCTGCGGACTGAAGCCTGAATTTGGCGTTTTATTTCATTTACTTTGGCCATGTCGTATTGAGTGTTTTCCCATATCAACCAAACCCAGGCACGGAGAGTTGCTCTGACTGCAATTACAACTTTATTCAGCCAGGCTCAACTTTTTTCTGGCTGCAAATAAATCGGTGATATTTGTGTTTTTTGGTGGGGGAAACAATGGGCTGTGACACCGAGCTGTCGCCTCGTTTTCTATCCTGCCCAGCCGTTAAATTCCAGTTTAATATTTCTGATATTTTCTCCGTGTTAATGATTAATTTCTTTGTGTGTCGTGTCGACAGTTTCTTCCTCTGGCTACCAACCCCCACCCACACTAACAAGAAGCACATTAGCTCAAAATAAAATAAAATTCTTGCCCTGAAAATATCAGGAAACTTTTACCCTCCTTTTTTTTCCAGCCCAAAGAAAAACCAGCCGAGCTACCATCGATATGTTCTCCATTTTTGTGAGAATTAATGCCCACCCCGACGTTATATTATAGGTTAGAAATATTTTTCAGGACTAGGTGGAGCAGTGTTGGTTATAATAGGAAGCATATTGATATTATTATCAAATCCTCCCCGACATTTTGTCTCCGCTGTAATTGGCACAGTTTTAAGGAGGAATCTTATTATTGTGTGTTTGCGTGAAGGGGGAAATGAAATGTGGAGTTAATTTTTTGCACTTGAAATAGCCTTAAAAAAATCCCAGGAAACATCCAGAGGACACCCAGCGAGGACAGCGTGGGCTTTACCCGAAATAAAGTCATTTATTTGGACTGAAATCCTCCATGTGTGGCGCTGGGTAGATGGAGGGGGGTATTTAATATTCCAGTGGTGCTTGTATATTTTTATAATGTCCCTGTTTAAATATTAATTTACTGCAATACTGAGAGTTTTCCCCCTTTTTCTCCCCCAGTGCTGAACTTGTGAGCTTTTGAATAACAGGATATACCCAAGGTCAATACTGTACGCTTTATTTAGTTTATTTATTTATATATTTCTGCAAAGCAGGAGACGTTTTTTAATTTCTCTTCCTTCCTGAGCTGAAAACAGTGTTTTAAAAAAAAATCTCACTGCATTATTGTCAGAAATATCACGAGAACTGACGCAGGCATGGTGCAGATTAAGGGTTTCCATCTTAAATTCCTCTGTGTGTGTGTTCACATTTTAGACAGAGGGCTGCCTCTCACAGCTCAGATTATATTATGTGGCTTTTATTTTCCTGCCTGCCGCTAGGCTGGAGCAATGCTTCAGCCGGCCCTCCCCCAGGGCCACAAAAAAAAAGAAAAAAAAAGAGAAAAAAGACTGGAGCTCTCTGATACTCATACGACAGAGCTACACTGGATAATGGTATGTTTATGACACAGAAAGCTCACTTCATGCTGGTATTTAGCATATATTCTCACTGTAATTAAGTTAAATATATGTATGCAACTAATTCAGGGGCTGAAACTGGTTCTGCAGGACTAAATACTGACTTAGTTTGACTCTTTTTCCTGCTTGTAATTAAAGTTAGGAGGATAAATTAATCAGAGAAAGAATCAGAAGCAAATGTAAAGGTGCTTTTTTTATGTTCGAATTTTGTAAAATGAGTTCTCAAATGCTTCTAAATGGCTGAATAAAGGTGATTGATTGGTTAGTTAATGAACACACAAATAATTGACAAACGTTTATGTAAACAAGAACTTTATTTTGTATGCGTGCGTGTGTGTTATTACTTGATATTTATCTAAAAAGTTTGTCCTGCATGGTTTCCATCAAATGTGAGCTACATAAATGTTTATAGTTGTGATATTAACAGATTAGTTTATTCAAAGAAAACAATCAGCGTTGACATTGATTGATATCAGATTAAAAAATTCTGAATGAAATTGAAAATGTTTTGATTTCCAATCAAAAGTTATAGTTCCATGGGTTCTTTGATTAGTAGCCTCAAACTTTTTGATTCACAATTTTGGATTTTGGAGGAAAAATGAGCATTGGTATTTATTGATTTGTTAATATGACTTACAGAAAATAACAGCAGTGTAACAAACAAACTACAGTTTCCAGCTTATACTTGTCTTAAACTTAAAGAGTTAATTTGGTCAGTTGACTATATTAACTAGACCAGATTCATGGATTAGTAGCAGAAGATAAATCAGAAACAAATTTTTATAAATTTTGTGCTTAAATTTGGTAAAATATTCACCTAAAAACCCGATCTTCATGCTCATAGGCCTGTAAATATCTGAGTGAAGGTTATTAATTGAGTAGTAGATGAACATAAAAGGAAAATAACCATCATTTTTATAAACATTGCGACTGTCAAATTTGAGGTTAATAGTACGTTTGTTACATTGCTGGGCTCCTGTTTATTTGTTTTATGTATAAAAGGTTAGATTTATTGATTTGTCAAATATTTGGTTTTCATCTCACTGGATAGGAGTGTCAGAAAAAGTTATAGGTTCAGGTTTAATTGATTTTTAGTTTACAGGCAGATACTGTTATTGATTTGCCATTCTATGATTGAGAAAGAAAATTGCAATCAGTCAGTTTTCAGGTTGTCAGTCTCCAGCAGTAAATATACGACACTGCCACATGCAGAGGTTCAAATACCTACACCTGTATAGTTAACAATCAGTAGATTAATGGTTAATTGATTATCAGAAAATGATTAAAAATTTAGGTTGAATGTTGTCAAAGGGAGATGAAATTTTATTTTTCTCTAGTTGTCAATAAAATATTAGATTTCCCTGGATAAACTGTTCCACCAGTTTATATGAATGTTTTAGCAAGAAAATCCTCTTATTTTCAGCTTGTTTCCAGCTAGTTCGATCATATTTGTTACTTTGTTGAGTTTCCCTTACTCAGTCTTCTGAACAAAAGTTATAGCTCCACTGATTCATCAATTAATAGATTGACAGAATAAAATCATCTAAAATTTTGAAACGATTAATTAAAATATGACCAACAAATACTCCAAATTTTGGATTTTAGCTTATCTGACCTGAGCTAAATGGCATATTTTTCTACCTTTCCCCTCTTGGTTTTCATGCTCACGTGTGCATAAAAAGTGAGACGTTTGAGATTAATTGATTTAATTATGAACCAAACCTCAACTACATTAGTGTTGTTGAGCTTTGCCTAAGTTTAGCCTCAAGTGCATCAAATGTGAGCTGATCTATGTCTTGGCTTGCTGTACTTTTGTTGTTCCTGCCTGTACCTGCACACATCTACAATTCAAGAGATTAACTTAGTAGTCAAAGGATTAGTTGCTGGGCTTGTTTTCTGCAGCCTGAACTAAATACTAAATTTCTTACTTCCTTGTGTTGTTCCTCCTTTTTCTTGCTCATGTATCTATAAAAATCTCATATTCCTAAGGACAAAAGATAAAGCAGTAATGTGTCTGAGGAGTTATTTTGTAACCCCTAAACAAGAATCACCCAAATTTTTTGCTTGCCCCCTGTGCGTAATCGTGTTACTCTGCTTTAATAATTCTACTTGCTTTTCTTGCTGATGTACCGACAAATGATTAATTGATCAGTCAGGACTATAATAATGGAAGATTGATTTTCATTAATAATTGATTTTAATATTTCGGAAGGAAAAAATCCCAAATTCTTCAGTTCATACTTCCATACTGCCAAAAGATTGGCAGTATGTGAATATTTGCTGATATTTGCTCCATTGTTCTTCCATAGTAAAGTGAAAATTTGAAGTTTTAAACCAAAGATAGTTTAGATGTATGTATAATGTAGAAAATGGACTGTTTCTAAAAGTGCAATGATAGTTAATAGCATCGAACATGTCAGAGGTTTGTTCCAGAAATGTTCCCAGTGATGTTTATTTGATTGTCTTTTTCCAAACTATTATGTGCCTAATATTTATGTCTGTAGCACTAAATCCATTTCAGCCTTCTTGTTCCTACTTAACAGTTTATTTGTCTTGTAGCATAAAGCTCGAGTCAATTATTAGCCAGCAATCTGTCAGTACTAGTCAATATTCTTCTTATTAACCACAGCTGTGGTTAATCCTTAAAATATCCCAGTAAGGGTTTTATTGGTGGAAATAACTCAGTTTTGTGATATTAAACAAATATTTCCTCAATCTTTATAATGTACAAGATATAATATGCCCGTTTATGCCAGAAAATCATAATAAAATAGTTATTTTGTACTAGTATTGTGGTCAACATTTAACAAAGTTACTAAGACTGTGTATCTAATACTTTTCGTTGCTTTGATGCATTGGTTGATTTAAATGTTGTCTTTCTTATAAAATATCCATGGATGTTTGATATGAGCATAATAAAGTAAATGTGCCATAGTGGTGAAACTGAGGACTAATGGGGTGTTATTGCACATCTGCAAATCTTTGTAGTTGATCAGCTGGTATTGACCTGGCATTTACCAATGTTGGTGGTCAATATTTGTATGTGTGAAACAGGTAGGCTATATTTTTTGTGCACACTGTTACATTGGGCCGAAGTGGGGAAGAAATGAGAACAAAAATTAAAGCAAAAGATGTAAAAATGCCATCAACCAAGTCACTAGTTTAAATATTGTTGCCACAAGTTTATGATCAGCTCATCCCCAGTTCTTGTACTAATATTATGTACAGCTGTTATCATAATAAATCACTTTATGAAGTAAGACTTTACAAAGCTTTATTATATTCTTACCCCAGTTTATTACTATTATATAATATTATAATATTCCTTAACCCAGTTTATTGTGTTGCTAAAGGAGCTAATAGTTTATAGCTGAAGCTGCCAGCCCATGCCACCTTTTTATATTAACTTAATCTCTCTCTGCTACCTAGAATGGGTATAATATTAACCTTGATTCTACATTTTCTGTAACATTATCGTATTCTTACTCAAATATTTAACTATGATATTCCTTAATCCCTCTTATTTTGCTTTTTAAGGGCTTAAACCTGTGTTTCTAATATGTGTATTTAATATTTAAGTTCTTATTCTTGATATTTAAGTTATAGCCATATAAACCAGCTTTAATACTCTTATAGAAATGTATTGTCTATTATAACATTATAATAAGATAAGAGCAGCCTTTATTGTCACACAAAAGGGAAATTCAGGTTATTATATTGGTTAATATATTCTCCATAATTAAATTCAAAGATAGTTTAAGATAGCTGTGTGCTATAGTTAACTTGCCTACATATAAATGGTGCTAGGTTATGTTTAAGGATTCTAATGAAATGTGGAAATATTCTTTAGGGGTCCAAGAACACACAATTTCATTTTAAAGGTCAAGAGTCAAGGTAGACTGTAACTGGGTTTTCAGTCTAGCTAGCGGTACTGTTGTGCCAAGCTGTTAGCTATTGGAATGAATCACTATCATCAGTTAGCAGAGGTGGCCATTAGCACTAGCAGGTGGTCATCCGTTCTGTACAGCGGGATGCCCTGTTCCCTTTCTGATACCGCTGGCCTGAGAATTTCTCCTGGCTAGAACTCCTCCATCTTTCTTTCTTCTGCTTATCCGTGGCCGGGTCATGGGAAACGCAGCCTAACCTCCCTCTCCCCAGTCACATCCTCCAACTTATCAGGGGGACCCCAAGGTGTTCCCAGTCCAGCCGAGAGATCGAATATCTCCAGCTTGTCCTGTGTCTGCCCAGTGGCCTCCTCCTGGTACATGCCCAAAACGCCTCATCCAAGAGGCACCCAGGAAGCATCATATTCAGATGCGTGAACCCACCGCAACTGGCTCCTTTCAATGTGGAGGAGCAGCGTCTTTACTCTGATTCCCCTCCCAGATGGTTGGAATCTTCACCCTGTCTCTAAGGGTGGCCAACCACCCTTTGGATAAAGCACATTTGTGCCGCTTGTAACCGTGATCTTGTTCTTTCGGTCACTACCCAAAGCTTGTGATCATAGGTGAGGGTAGGGATGTAGATTGATCAGTATGCCGACATCTTAACATTCATGCTCGGTTCCCTCTTCACCACGACAGGCTGGTGTAGTGTCATCATTGCAGACGCAGGCGCAATCTGTCAGTCAATCTCCTGTTCCCTTATCCTGTCACTGGTGAACAAGTCTCCGAGATACTTAGATTCCTTCAACTTGCCCCTGACCCAGAGTGGGCACTCCAGCCTTTTCTGGCTGAGGACCATAACCTCAAACTTAGAGGTGCCAATTCTCATGCCAGTCGCTTCACACTCGGCTGTGAACCATTCCACTGTAATTTGGAGGCCACCGCCTGATGAAGCCAACAGCACTGCATCATCCGCAAAAAGCAAAGATGAGATTCTGAGGCCACTAAGGCAGAAGCCTTCCAAGTGCACCTATGCTGATTATGGTGATAGTGATACGTTTTGATGGCAAACTTAACTCCTCATGACCATGCCTCGGCCTGATCATGATGAAATCTAATAAAATACATTTCTAGTCTTTAATGGCGTATGACAACACTGAGTGGTATTGCAGCGTAGTATCAATACATAGACTATAAGGTATGTGCTCTGAGTGTCCTTTCCGTTTAATCTTCCTGGTACTCACTTGGATGATTTTTAGCTCGTCTGTTTTGAAGAGAAAAAAACTGAGCTGTTGCCATTGCCTTGGTGTTGGCGTCTTTTCACAAAAATTTATTGTTGACTATAGCACGAGGGCGACGTGACCCTAGAATGTTCAAAATCACACCATAGAAGCATCAACGAACTTTACCTAAGGTAAAGATCAGAGGTCAAGTTTTCTGAAAATCTTGTGAATGCGATAACTTGAGAATGATCTCCCCTTGGATGTTCAAATTGACACCACAGATGCACAGATCCATCAAACTTAACACACTTGTTCACTGACTTTACTACAGCAGCGCTTTGACACCCCCTTCCCCCTCACCGTTACAAATCCAAGCAGCTGATCGTTAGCACCCACTCAGTGGTTGTTTTAATTTCAGCCCCCCATTATGATTGTGATTTTACAAAAAATTTCTACCAGCTATGAATACCAGTAATAAATGTGTAATGAACATAATTTAGCCATAATCATACTATAAATGTAGCATCTGTATGTTCCCTGTCTCCTCCTAGCTGAGTGAGCCAGTTTTGATCAAACTTTGCATAAATGTTGTCTAGGGCACCGTGTGTACCAGCATCTGTATGATGTATACAAACATTTCTATATTTGGCAGCTTATAATGGTGCTTTTATGTTGGTAAATAAGCCTAAAATATTCGTACAGTGTCCCAAAAAGAATAATTTAGGATTTTAGGCACCTTCCTCCTATCGTTACCTTACCTTTGTAGTTTCATAATATTCCTTAATCCAGCATTTTAAATGGATGTTTAAAGCTTTTTTCTGTCTTATGACTACAGTTTAAGAATGTGTATATTTATAGCAGCTATGAGATTCCATATTGAATGAGTAGTGAATTATAATGCGCTGTGACTGATTTAATAATGTTATGTTCCTTAATCAACCTCTTTAAAACTAAAACTTTGCTGTTGCCTTTATTTAGACTTTGAAAAAAACAGGATGCTGTAGTGGGTGCCTTTCGGGTCATTTTCATTGTAATATAATGTAATTTATCCATCTTTTATAAGTATTACTTTAAAAGTACAACTGTTGTAGCAGTTCTGAGGCTTAGTGTTGAATGTGAACTGCATTATAATGTTCCCATACTACTCTGAAGAAACTTTATGTTCCTTTTATCACCGATTTAAACTAAAACTTTCCTGTTAGCTCCTCATTTGGACTTTAAAACCATACTTCTGGGACTGGCTGAATAACTGATGGGGGTTTTTGTTTTGTTTTTTTTCCCCTATAGTGTTTTAATAATTGTCCTCTGGGGCCATGCTGTTGCTATAACTGTGCTGTATTCATCTGCAGTGATCTTAAATGTGTTTTATTCTCATATGCTGAAATGTTTCCACGGAGACGCTGTTTTATTTAATCTCCTGTGGTTCTGTAATTTCAGTTCCTATAGCTGAGTTTTTCTGACATTCAGCAGCAGTGACCTTGTCCGGTCTTCAGCTGCAGCAAAATAATACTGCTAATATAAATCTTTAGAGGCTCACAGAGTGTCTGATTAATGTTTTTGGTGTTTTCAGTGAGTCTGCTGGGCTCCACAATGACATAGTTAAACATCATACAGTGTCTGATTTTACATTTTGGTAGTGTTGGTGTTGCTATCTGACTCCATCTGTAGCTGATATGTATATTTTCTGCCCTATCTTTCTAAAAATTGATCCTGGGCCTGCTGCAGCAGCCGGTGGGGGAGGGCTGCCGGTGGTGTGGTAAAGGGGTGGGGGGTGTCCTGAGTGAGGTGGGGGTTGTGGATAATCAACACAAGAGTGAGAATTTAAGAATATTGAGGAGGAAGAAGGAGGTGAAACGTCAGAGCAGCTACAGGCCGAACAGGAACGACTGGTTGTTTGGAAGCAGATTCCCCTCTGTGCTGTTTCTGCAGCGGAAAGAGCAGAAAATTAACTCATATTTTGTGAATCTTCGATCATGACTAAATGGAGAGCAGCTGCACAGCCTGCCACACCCCAAGCTTATACACTGAGCTCTCTTTATTTTTATGTGGATAACAAGCCGGGTTAACATGACCTCTGCCTGATTTATTTCACTTCACGCAATGTGGAAAAAACTCCAAACCACCCAGCTCTTTGTGGTTTCCTTAAATATCAGACCTGCAACAGTTGGTGGATTAGCTCAATAACAGAAAATGAGTCCAAAGTATTTGAGTATTACTGAAAAATCTATTTTCCTTATATCCTCCCAGCTAAGTTTTTTTTAATCATACTTTGTGTGTTATGAGTTGTCTTTGTGGTATCCTGACCTTTTAATATATTTACATAATCCAGTTTTTTAAAGGGCTTAAACAGTTGTTTATAGTGTATTTTATAGTTGTTTTTCCCTTTTTTTCCAGCAGATGTAAGACTCATATTAATCACCCAAATAATAGAAAATTGGTCCCAAATATATTTGAGTGTTGGTGAGAGTTTTGTGCTTTTGGCTTTTGCACCATTAAAATTCACTTAATATATCAGACTTTTTAGAGACCTGTACATATTTTTATATAACTCTTATAACTATTCAGTTGTCTCTAATGATAATTTCATTTTTAGTGAATAATTTTAAGGGAAAATGGTGCTTTGATCATAATAAATCAGCCTAAAATATTTATAAATTGTTCTGGAATGCGAATTCCAAAGATCAGCTGTCTTTCTGATATCCTTACCTTAATTTGTTACCATAGTACTCCCTTATCCAGCTTATCTGACTCTTATAAGGGCTTATAAATAGGTTTGTAGCTTATTTATACTTGCTGGTTATATTATAAATTGTCTATAATCTTCCTAATGTGACTTAAACTGTCTTTGTGGTGTTACTGGCCTGTCATTCTGATGTTTTTGGTGTTCTTCCTCTTTTTTGCCTGTATTTAATACTAAAAATACACATTGAGAGCAGCTGTGTGACTCTAATATGTGTAGTGTTTATAATATGTTCATAACCTATAGGTGGTGGATGGGTCACAAATATTTGCATATTAATGATAATTTGATGCCTTTCTTTGACTTCTGTGACTAAACAACTTCATTTTCGGGGGCATTTCATAAACAAAATGACTCATTTCATCATCATGGATGAGCCTTAGATAATTCAACATTGAAATTGTTAGAAAAACAAATTGTACCCCAGTATTGTATTTATTGTATTAATAAAATGTCTTATATTAGAAAATCTTTAATATTACTCTAGATTCATACTGTGTAGCTAAGTTACAGCTAACTGGCTAACTGCCCCGAATAAAAAAATGTTATCTATCAAACTAGCCAACTGATGTTACCACTCATTGAACTTTGCCACTGGTCACATTAACAAACTAGCCGTAACTTAGCTGTGCTGCATGAATAGTGATGGTTTGTTTATAATCTTAGGTTATATAAGTAATTAGAAAATGACAAGCTAAGCTATCAGATCAGCTCTGGGATTTTGGATGAATTAGTCAACACATACGTCGCTTAGCTTAGCACGCTAGTGTTAGCTAACACTAGCCAGAGAAGGCATAGCTACGGGTCAGATTTTTATCATGAAAATGAAACAATCTCTCCATGAACTGATCATAGTATTCTTCTGACAATAGTCATATCCACATTTGGCCAGGCTGGCTTCATAAAACTGGCTGTGATCTGGCTAATGTTTGCTAAACTTAGCTTCCATGGTTTGACATAGTGTAAAATCAGATGTAGTGGGAGAAGTGAAGCCAATGTGGATGATTAAGTTATTGTTGTTTTATTATTGTTGTTGTTGCTGTTATTTATTATTAACACTTAATTTTTTCAAGCAGCCTAAAATAGCATATAATATAAAATATCTAAGCAGTTATTGAAAAAGATCAGTAGATATTTTATTGATCCTAAAGGAAATTGCTTTATCATCTTAGCCAACAATAGGTGGTGCGAGGTTATGTTTTCACCCCTGTTTATTAGATTTTTTTTATTTGTATGTCTGTTAGCAGTATAACTCATAATACTTTGATAAAAATTGATGAAACTTGGAAATATTCCTTAGGGGCCCAAGAACATGATTTTAATTTTGAAGGCCAAATATCAAGCTCACCAAAATGTTCAAAAATGAAAAATCCTCCTATTTGCAAAGTTTAAAAATTCATATTTCAGGGACTTTGTCATCCATCATAATAAAACTTGGTACTCCAGTAACAGTTAATGTTGATAATTCATTGTCTTTTTTGTTTTAAAATAAAATAATCCAAAGTTAACTAAAAACTCTGTGCAAGAATCACGTAGGCATGTACAATTATTAGATTAAGCTAGTTTTGTTTGGTGATTTCACACCTACCTTGTATGAGGTCCTGTCTCCACCTAGACTGCCTGTCGGTGAAGGAGACTTCTCAAACTGCCACTTAGCCCATTTTCTGAGTCACTCCATCTACAAGCAAAGCAAAATCTTTATAAAAATAAAATACAACCTATGAAAAAATATGAAAGGAGCATAGATTTGGGGTTTTCTACTTTGCCACCATAACCCTAAATTATCAGTAAATTTAGCAAGTTAACGTCACTTAATGACATTTTAGAAATGTCTAATAGTGACCACGTATACAGTTACAAATCTGTAGTATGTATCAGTGCGTACAGTGTCTGATTTTATACATAAACTAACTGTGTAAAAAATACATTTCTCAGTGTAAAAATAGAAACTAAGTGAATACTTACCTGTGGAGTGCAGTAATGTCAACTAACACAGGACCATCAACTATAAATCAGTGACTTGCCAACCTTATTTTTGTAACCTGGTCAGCTATGAATAGATGATCAGAACAACTATGAATCACTGTTATTCCAACGTCATTGTCATTATACTGTCAAGTACTTTAATGCTGTTCCAACATTTATTTAGCACCAAGAGTTCTCTCTCAATCATAGTGATGATTCAGATAAAAAGGCAACATTGTTTCAGTGTCATTCTGATATCCGGGGAAGGCCAGTACCAGAGATTTTTATTTTGGCCTGGGGAAAAATACATTATCTCTCTATATATCTATATATAATATATAGTGTGGATACATGTGGATCAGTAGCATAATTGTTGCAGCTGTAAAGTGAATATTTTTTGAGTTTCTATTTAAAAAGGAAGCTTATTTATGGCTTAAATATGGCTATTTAGATACAGGATGTTGTTAAATAATCTCCAGTTGTTTTAACATCTGATATTAGGAAATCATTGACTTGTTTCTGGGTTTCTTTCAGGGAGAAATATTTGCTGAATATTTCAGGTTGCTTGCAGCTTTCATGCTGCAGCTGTGGGGCTGCATATTGGGTTTCATTCAAAGCTGTTGTAGGTTTTTTTTTTTTTTTCCCTTCCCGGCCTGTATCCCTGAGCAGGGGATCCCAGAACGGGGGGGGGTGTTTGTTGGTTTGGGTTTCAGTAAACCA
>VOQJ01030160.1:14650-28977 GCA_015052665.1 Apistogramma diplotaenia
ACCCAAAAGTCAAAATGACCCCCTATGAGCAAGTAGTTGGCAACAGCGGGAAGGAAAAACTCCCTTTTAACAGGAAGAAACCTCCAGCAGAGCCAGGCTCAGGGAGGGGCAGTCATCCACCACTGTTTGGGGCTGAGGAGAGAGAGACAGGATAAAAACATGCTGTGGAAGAGAGACAGAGTAATAATAAATAATGATTAAATGCAGAGTGGAGTATAAACAGAGGGAAAAGATGTGAATGAAAAGAAACATCATTAGAACCCCCCAGAAGCCTAGGCCTGTTGGAGCATAACTAAGGGATGGTTCAGGTCACCTGATCAAACTATAAGCTTTATCATAAAGGAAAGTTTTAAGTCTAATCTTAAAAACAGAGAGGGTGTCTGTCTCCTGAATCCAACTGGGAGCTGGTTCCACAGAAGAGAGGCCTGAAAGCTGAAGGCTCTGCCTCCCATTCTACTCTTAAGTATCCTGGCAACCACAAGTAAGCCAGCAGTCTGAGAGCAAAGTGCTCTACTGATGTACTAAGATGTTAAGATGTTAAGAGTGTAGTTGAAGCTCCTGTGTGTGGAACAAGTAGATGTTTGTGGTGGTTTGAAAGTTGCTTCCGTGGCTGCTGCCTCCAATCAAAATGGCAGATGCTAGAAAGTGGCTGATAGTGCTTTGAGGCCCTGCATGCTGACTCACTCTAATAGAAATCCACAAAAATAAAAAATAAATTGTGCCATTTCTATCAAAAGTGAAAATTTCACAAAGAAAATAGTTGAAACCAAGAAATTTAATGTGATGTGTTTAGGGGACATCTGGAAATTGTGTCTTCACTCTGAGACTTAAGTCACCCAGACTGTTTTTTTCTGCACTGTGACCTTTAATAAAATAAATAAATATACTGTTATTTTCTAAATATTTTATAAAGAATACTTTATCAGTGGAGAAAGTAACTTGAGTTGGATGGTTATTTATACAACAAAAGCCTACTTCTGCAAAACCACATTCTAGGTCACGTTACTTTTATTAAAATTAAAGTCCAAAAACTGAACTGAAACTTTGATCAGACGTGTGTGAGATGGAGTTGGTTTCCTTTCTTACTGGGTAAAAAGTCCTTCAGTCTGAAGCAACTTAAAACCAAAAAGCAGGATGGGAAATTTTATAGCATCTTGTAAATTTTATTAGGGCTGCAAATATCGATTATTTTACTAATTGCGTATTGATTATGCCATCAATTACTAATTGGATAAGAAATACTTTTTTCGTATTAGCATCAGCATTTCTTAACTTCCATACTCCAGTTTTTGCTGTGTGAAACAAACTGGGTGGAAGGAGCACTTACAAAGTTGTCTTTTCTTCACTTGATGATCAGGTGGTTGATGAAGGACATCCAGCTGTTTCCCAGTAAAGGTTTAATGGTCGTTACGGGGAAGCTGCCTTTTCGCTCTACCTGAGCTCACATCACTATAATGGCTCCATGGCTTTGCGCTTGTGCAGCAGGCAGCTGTTTTCTGCACGTAAAACAGCTGCCTGCTGCTGTTGTGTTCTCAGTGTTTATGTTGAAAAACTGAGGGCTGCATGAGCGTAATATTGTAATGCTTTGTATTCACAAGCATTCTCCTAAATACATTTCTACTGCAGGTCTATATTTAGCCACTAATCAGGAATTAAAGTAAAAAGGATATTTTGACGGGGAAGGGGTCCATCCTACGTAGCGATCGCTAATGCTAATGCCGGCACTTGCTAGCAACCTGCGGTCATAGCGATCCATTCTATTAGCTGAAGTAGAGAAAAAAATAACAGCTGAAATCCTCAGCACAGCGAGCACAACTCAGACATGGTAGAGAGCGGCGGAGGTGTGGAAATGCATGTCAGCAATAATCCATTTCCATCACAGTGACAAAAAAACTGAGGGTTTTTTTCTAACTCCTGAGCCTCACTCCATTCCAGTAGGTGGCAGTAATCCAACTCTAAGCTGGTTTGGTCAACTGCCATTAAACCCACAAGTAGAAGACGGAGCACTTTAACGCAGCGAATCTCGGTGAAACGAAGTTTAATGGCTTGGATTGCGTTTTTTTAAATTCATTCCCGATATCCGACACAGTAATTTATGTATATCGAATATCGGATCGGCGCATCCCTTGTTATAATATGAATATTCATGTGCTCAATTGAGTCAAGGATGTTGGTGGAAGTTTTCTTGACCTGTGAGAATTAACACACAATCTACTGACTGAAGCAGTGTCTTGGGATCCAAAATGGCAGCACAGTGTCCTCCTGACAGGCACAGATTATAATTGAAGTCACGTACTTACAGAGTGTATTCTCTCCTAACATGTCACTGTGGGGCTGGGATCCAGTGGAGCTGCCTCCACTCAGTTTCACAGATATGTTTGGGTTTTGTAGTTTCAGCTCTGGGTGTCACACCTCCTCACAAAAAAACAAAACAAAAAACATTGAAATCAAAGCTGTGAGATTATCCGCCTGGCAGCGGGGACAGTGTTGGCTTTCAGACATATGAACCCACTCAAGGTGTGCTTGAAATATTCTTTCTGCCGTGTAAAGCCCCCAAAACGGTGAGTGTTGGCTGCTTGTGAGGTAAGACGAATCAAGTGCTCCTCAATTCCCCATGAGTGTAAACACACAGGATGCTTCATGTAAACCGAGCTGAAGATTAAATAAAGAAGAGCTTTCCTGAATGGTGAAAGGGAACCTGCTTATATTTAATGCTTATTAACAGCTTATTAATGCCCTTCAAGCTGCTAATGCTGCGATTATTTTAAATTACTGAAACATAAGAGTGAAATTCTGCATTCGTTTAGACCACATAATCTATATTTAATGACACTACAGAGTCGCCTGCTTTTTTTTCCTTTGTTAGGATTCTTCTGAATGTTGTTGGTAGATTTGCATTTAAGCTTTTTCCAGAACTGATCTGCGGCCTGGGGATTTTTAGAGGATTGATTTATTACAATGAGATGGATGGTTGGCAAGAAAAATTAGGAGCCACAATCATGATGTTCTGAAGGAAATGTCACAAACTAATCTGGATCTGGAGACTTGCTGTGAAGGGAGTTCTCAGCCTTCTTTCATCCAAGTTATGTTGTCTAAATTAGAAACATCCTGTCTCAGACAGGAAAAATAGTCCATGCATTTGTTATTTCCCGGCTGGACTATTGTAATTCCTTATCAGACTGCTCCGAAAACTTCCAGCTGATCCAAAACGCTGCAGCAAGAACACCGTGACTGGAGGCGTCATGTTCTCAGGTTTTCCATCTTTCTATTTAGACATTAACAATAGTGGATGTTCATATTAAACATGGCTGTAGTTTCAAATAATGAGGTCAGTGTGTGTGTAATCCCTGTGAGCCAAAAGCTCACAGTACAAACTTCTTTTTCTTAACTTTTCCAAAGATTAGGGGATTTCTCTAACGTGGTCATCGCAGGCCTGTGATGGACTGCGACCTGTCCAAGGTGAACGCCGCCTCTCGCTCTGACTGCTGATTGACTCCAGCCCTCCCACAGCCCTGAGCTGGATGAGAGGTTAAGAAAATAAAAAGGATGGATGTTTGTCTTGACACACAGCCTACTAACACACTCTGGAATTCCTGAGAGCCCAGGGGGCGCTCTTGAGCTCATCAAGGATGAATGGGCCTCAAAAAATTTTTTGATGGTTTAAATGTTTTCATCTTGAAATTTGATTGAAGGGCTTGGAGGAAAAATAAAAGGTTGTTGTCCAGTTTTTAGCTTTTAGTTAAGGGCTTCTTTTAAAGCATCTTTGAGTATTTGGGGCGTCACAGCACCACGAGCTGCTGCACAGCGGAGGATTTTGGTGACCTTCAACCACCAAAAAAAGCTGTTTTCTATTAGGCTTTCACTACAGTTGTGAGCTAAACAGCAAAAATTATTTTAGTTTTCACAAATCCAGCTTTGATAGTGTGTCCAAACCTGAAAACAAAAACAAAACAAAAACACTTTTCACTCACAATGTTGCTGTTTTAGACCATGAAACACAGCATTCTGCTAAGGAATGCTGATTGGTCGGTTAAAGAGGACACCTGCCCCTTTAAAAATGATAGCTAGATGTTAAATGTGTAGTTAAAATCAAACTTACATGTGCTGGTTTTGGGGTTGAAGGTATCTGAAATCCTCCAGTTGCTCGATTTACGCTTCAAATCAGTATGTCAGATCCTGTAAAGCAGCTCGTGGGACTGTGATGTCATATATACTCACAGAACGGCATTCCAAAAACCTAAAAATTTTAACTCTTTCTGCACCCTATCAAAAATATTTCTTGAATAAAAATGTTTACCCCACACAATTTACATATGATGATACAGACACAGGATGTCTCTGTGACATCATATAGAGCTAAGAATGGGGGTGGGATGAAAAATATACAGGAAACTGAGTGTTTGGAGCCTCCATTCATTCTGGATGAGTTTGCAAAACAGGAAGTCCAGAGATTGGGTGTTTGTAAGTATTTAGAAGCATCCTTACCCACCTACAAGGGGAGCCAAAAGGAGGAACAATGCTAAAACGGCTCATTTTAGCATGAACTGAGGGCCTGCACCAAGGCCCGGTGTAAGAGAGATTATTTCAAACCATGACTCTTGCAGAATAAAAATATGGAGCTGCAAATGAGCAGATCTACTTGAACACGCATACTTTACTTGAGGATGTCATAAACCTGACTTTAAATGTAAGTTATTAAGACCGGAGATTTATATTTGGGGCTGTGAATAGGTTCTCCAATCAGATTCAAGCCTTGGATTACCTTGGCCACATGGTGGAAGCTGTTAGCAGGAAAGAGTAAGGAGTCTCATAAGTGCCTCCACATTACAGATGCTGAATGATTAACAGATGATTTTATGGTGGCTTTCTGGTAAATATGTGGCCTTCATAAAGGTGAAAGGGAAAGTAAAACAGCAGGGATTTTTTGATCAATGTATCCACTAGCTGTGTGTGTGTGTGTCTCTGTCATGTTGGCATTTTAAATCCACTTTCCTTGTCTGGAGGGTCCATTTTTAACCTTTCTTGTACCCGGAGAAGTTTAATATGTTAACTGTGCTGTTTCCACGTGTGCAGCTTCGTCAGAGGTGTTGACAACGGAGGTGAATTCTGCAAAATTTATGGCTCAAACACGCCCTTGAAAATATGGGGAGGACCCCGTGACCTCTGTGTAGACTTATACTCTGAATTTGACTTTGTCACTGAGTTATTTTCTACTCTCTAATTCAGGATTATGTGAAACCATTTTGGACAAGTTTAATATAGTCAATTATTTCAGCATCTTACTGACTTCAAAGCACATTGATGTTTGTAATTTATGGCTCTAAATTTGAAGTTATTTAACAAAAATAGGAGTTAAGTTTGAAAATTGTGCACCTTGTGTATAAACATGGGAACATCAGTCATTGAATGTTGCATTAAGGGTGGTTTGTAGCCTTGATGATGCTGGAGTCTCTGTCAGCATCCAAAGTGTTTGTTTAGCCCAGTTCAACCTGCAGGAGTTCCTCCACAGACGTGATGTTTTCATGCCAAGAGTTGCATCACTGATGAGCTCTTTAAACAGCCTGCCAGAACAATGTGCTCAGAGAGAGCTCTGGTGCATAGGTTCTTTTTAAACAGTTAGATCAGCTCTTTGTGTTCAGGTCAGGTTTTTGTATTTATCTGGTTATAAGAGGTGTAATAAGAGACACAGCAAAATATCTCTTCACTTCATGCAGACTCACCTATTCTTTCCTTACTCCTGCTTTTATCCAATTGTTGTGATTTACATGCTTGCTCCATGTTAATCTGGGATTTTTTTTATATGTTTATATGTTTGTTTGTGTTGTGGAGCAGATTCTATTTAGGCCTCTTGGCCGGATTATGTTTGTAAATGAGAAATGGTTCTCAAACATTTTACCTGGTAAAATAAAGGTTTAAAATTTGAGTTGTTTCAGCATGTAGGTACCCATCCCGCATGCTGATATGAGCCTTATAAGTTTGCCCAGAGTGCACTTTTTGAAGTTTTCTCTGGGGAATTATCGGAAAACGGGTCCAACATGCAGGGTACGGATGCTTGTTTTAGGCAAACTGAATCTGAGGAAGTCAGGTGGAAACTTTCCCAGAGCTGTTTGTTACGCAGAATGACTTTTCAGCCAGTGACATTAGACTGTGGTGCATTTTAAATGGCTACTTTGGTCCTTAAAACAAAAAAAGTTGGACTTCAAGGTATTTAAAAAAAAATTATTTTTTTTTTACATTTTGCTTGAGAAAAATAATTTTCAGATCCTTTTTTTCCTTTCTGGTCCTTGATGGCAGCGGCAATAATTTTGCAGTAATTTCGTTTTTTTTTTTCATGCTAGTCTGATGTCCCCTGGACTCCACTTTATTCTCTTAATTTTAAATTTGTATATGTTTCACTGAGTGCTTCATAAATTCATTTCTTTTTTCAATCTTGTGAATATTTTATTTTTGTTTAGAATTTTTGTGAGACCTTGGTAAAGTTGGATTGATGAGGTTTTATTTGTAAGCATTTATTAACTCATCAGTAGATGTTACCATTCTCAGTGATCACTGAAAAAATATTGATTAATTTACATTCATTTTAAACAGAAAATGTATTTGCTTGGACTTCTGCAGAACAGATCTGTGGGGGTTAAATTCAAGCTCTGATTCTGTCTCTGTTTTGTTTCTCAGTGGTTGGGTGCTCCCTCCTGCCAGCGAGGCAGCTATGCCTTCTACAAGTCGGTTAGCAGCAGAGCCCAGCCCGACGGGCCCGTCCAGGTGTGGAAACTTGGCGAATTTTACTTCATCCGCTGTGGGCCACAGGATCCTGTGTGCGTCGCTGAGGTGAGATACCTGCTCGTTTTGAAGCATCATCTGACTCCTGCAGGTGACTTCAGCGTTGGAGTTAATGTGTCTCATGTCACTGCTTTGGGTTTCTGACCTGAAGCTTCACTGTGTCCTAAGGAGCTACAAGAGGGTGAACGTTGAGAAGCATTTACGAGGGGGCAGCAGGGCAGAAGAAAGCTGTCCTGAAGGGGGAGGAGCTAAAACAGCTGGTTTCAGACAGAAAAAACTGAGACCTGTACAGATAAACAACGGTCATTTTCTACTGATGTCTAAAGATGGAAATGAGTTGAACGTGAGCAGAACAGATCGACTTCCAAGGCACCAACAAATGGGAGAAATCATTAATGGTACACAGAGGCACTGTCTGCATTGATTGGACCAACCAATCTTTATAATTGAAAGGGTGCTACTATTGTTAGCATTGTCGCCACTCAGCCTTTTTGGAGATTCCACTTAGAAATCTCTGGGAGACCTCTGAAACATCTCAGTTGACTGTTGTCCTGCTATTGCTCCATGAAGAGCCAGTCAACTACCGAAAACAGGAATAGCTTAGCCATTGTTGTTCCATTTTCAGGAGAAAAAGTAAAAACGCAAACAAAACAAATGTTTGAAATGTTTTTGTTGGATTTGACCAGCAATTCTGTATGTGTGGTTTTTATGACCAAGTTGCAACTCTGCTGTTTGATCAGACGGGACTTCACATAACTGTAAGGATTCAATAGAAGAAGGACGGCACACCTGCCAGTCAACGTGGCCCCGCCCCTATTAATGCAAACTTTTAAACCTTAATTGAAGAATGATAAAAGAACTTCATCCCCAGTGCCGTTATTATGAAACAATCCAAAACACTGTTGTAGCACGCTGTAAACATGTTTATATGTTAACATGGGGGTCTGTGGGTCCCGACTCGAGTTAACGTTGGCTTTGTGAACAGACGATTGCTGCTACAGAGCGTGAATACTTATCTAGACACACATCTGTGCTCACCTCCATGAATGTGAAGTCAAGGACTTTCCCTCTGAGTTCAGAGCTACAGAGGAAACTCGGGGAAATATGCTGCTCAGAAATATTAAAGGAACACTTTGAGAACACGTCAGATGATACTGATATAGACTGGATAACGTGTTGGGAACAAAAGGATGCCACAATCTCACGTGCCCCACCTTTCACCCACCATCACCTTACTCACACATGCACCCACTAAATTTTATTTCTAATACTACTAATGTGAACTATTGCACTTTCTGTGTATAGACTGCTCATTCTATCAACACTGTAAATCATCTCATTTGCACCTTCAGCTGCACATACTGTAATTTTACACTAACTGGGTAAATAGTCATACACTGTACATACCTTTAGCAAATGTCATAATCTATACATACATTCATGTAGACACTATTACCTAACCCGTGTACATATTGTATCATATGCTCTTTTGTTTTTTTTTAAATCACTGCTCAAGCGTTTCTAGTTAGATGGAGTATATTTTGTTGCTGTACTTATGACATATGCAATGGCAGGGCATTTTTGTAGGGCTCTGGCAGTGCTCATGCTGTTCTTCCTTGCACAAAGGAGCATATATTGGTCCTACTGATGGATTAAGGACCTTCTACGGCCCTGTCCAGCTCTCCTGGAGTAACCGCATGTCTCCTGGAATTTCCTCCATGCTCTTGAGACTGTGATAAGAAACAAAGCAAAGCTACTGGCAATGGCACATATTAATGTGCCATCCTGGAGAGGGGCCAAACTACCTGTGGAACCTCTGTAGGGTCCAGGGTATCATCTTGTGCTACTGGTAGTGACACTGACCCTAGCCAAAAACAAATTAGTAAAAATAAACAGTCAGAAAAGAGGAGGAGGGGGGAAAGTGTTACTGGTCTCCACTTGTAAAACCCTTCTTGTTTTGGGGGTTGTCTCATTGTTGCCCCTCTAGTGTACCAAACCAGCTGAAACTGATTAACAATCCCCTCTGCTACTTACCTGACCATATCCCAGAGGTTTGTCTGACTTGATGCTAAACTCTAGTGCTAAAAAGTGCTCCTTTCATTTTATTATTTTTTTGGGTGGTGGTGCTATATTTTCCTAATATTCCCTTTTGCTGTTGCTCATTTTGCCTTTTTAACGCTTAAGGATAGAATCAAGATTAAACCTGCTTAAATAGCTTTAATCGTGGTCGTCGGTGCAGCAGACACTGAGATCCTGACTTTTAGTTCGTTGTGGCTCAATTAAAACCTCTGGGATGCAACACTTCCCATAAGACAGTTTCATAGCATTGCTGCACAGACTGACACACAGATGTCTGGTAAACTTCACTTGTTTTCTGAGTGTTTTGAAAGCTCAGAGGACTGTTTTGCTGAGTAGCGCTGACCATGAAATGTCTGACGCTGCAGATCGAACCTTAAATGGGTCGCCGCCTCCTCTGCTTCCTGCCTGCCTACATGAGCTATAGAAGACTAATATCATGTTTTACTGAGTCCCACAGCAAGGCTAAATTTAGTCAATTTAGGTCGTGAGCTGAGACGGCGAGGACTCATGTAATGAGATTACTCTGTATTTAGGCTGATGGTATTGATAGATGGTAATGAAGGATGTGAAGTGAATGTTTTTGGGTTATTGTTTCTACAAGTCTCTTTACATAGTGAGGCTAATATTGTATCAGTCAAACCTCAGTATAGCTCAGGCAGGAGGGCATTAATCTGCCCGGAAATACGACTCTTGCTGAAACGAGACGTTTTAACTCCTCCCCTTTTGAGCCAGCTTGCTTGTGATTGGCAGCCCCCCGTAAACGGTGGAGGAGCATAGATTTGGTCCACTTTAAATGGATTTCCGCTAATTTCTATGACAATATCTGTCATTCAGAGGATAAATGCTGCTGTCTTGGTGGGATTCTGGCTTTTCCTCTAGCGCCTCCTGAGCCATAAAATCTGCTGCTTTGTTTCCCCTGATTTTCATCCTGAAAAAAAATCTGTTACATTCTTAAGGCAAAGTAAATTTGTATGATGGTTAACTTAAGTAATGTTGCTAAGCATCCACATAAATTGTTGAGGAGAATTGCTTCAGTCGGAAAGTTTTCCAGCCTTTGCGTATCGTCATCACCCTCAGGTTATCATCCAGCCAATCGATACCTTGAAGGAAAGTAAGTAAACTTTTCTGCCCCGTCTTTTCGGGTCTTCCTGATTTTCTTTTTTTTTTGGTGAACCTTCAGGTCTTTTTGGCTCTGTATTTGGTCTCCACCAACTTTTAATAGAAGAGTTAGAGAAGAGCTTACCTTTTACTGCCATATGTGCCTCCGATACTGTCTCTGAAAGGGATGATTGCTTGTTTATAAAAGTAATTATTGTAAATAGAATACGAGTATAATATGCAATTTCAACAAGGCTCTGTCTTAAAATATATTGATTTTAATGTTATAAATGGTGCAGGAGTCCTTATAGTTTGCTTTGTGTTACTGGTAATGTGGTGCAATAGTAAATCTCAAATGTGGGCGACGTCTCAAGAGGCACAAACACAGAGCTGACTCCACACCAAACATGCTTGGAGGGGTCACAGTGAGGCAGGCTGCAGGTCGATGGATCCAAGAAGTAGCTCATCTAAATGTAATATAGTCATTTGTAAAATGTCAAGAACCTTTGGGTTCTTTTTCTTGGATAAGGCTGTGCATGCACTCTGACACGAAGCTCTATGGAGACAGTTTTACACTCAAAGTTCCAGCAGGATTTAACTTGAGGTAATAACATCAAATGAGCTCATTTTCTGATTGTCTGCTATGCCAAAGAGCAGATTTTAATAATTACACTTGTTTGATTAGACTGTATAATCTAGTAGCCCCCTGCCCAGATGTTCGCTGTGGTTGGGTTTGAGGGGCTTGAGGTGACTGAAAGTGAAACAGGTGTTTGTGCGCTTAGTCCCACTCCCCCTGCGTGACTCAGTAAAGCCAAACAGAAACCCTCCAAGAAGATTAGCCAAGAATCACGTCTGACCTCCAAACCTGCACGGTATGGACCATTTCAGCACCGTGCACACTCACGTAATGTTGTCTTTAACTCCAGACCTGGCCGAGTGTCGTCTGTGCCAGGACAAAGAGTTTGTGCAGGCTTATTCTTCATGTGTGCAGCCGTGGCATTAAAAAAGGCACCAGCTCTACTCTGCTCTGTTGAAATAACTGATAAACTTGATGGTGGATAGACTGAAAGAAATGCTGGTGAAAGTTTTCGTAATTGAGGCTTCAGCATGATGTGCGCGATGCAGCTCGAGGGAAAGTTGAGGCTTCCTTCGGTGCACCAAAGTGGAGGCCTTTCTGTGAATGTTGGAAAATGTAATGTTAATGTAATCACTCAAATCAATGAAAAAGGAAATGATGGTGTGTTCTTCATGTGCTTCAGGTGACCTTACTGTGGGAGGACCAGACCCGACACCACCTGCTGGCAAGTGCCAGACTCTACTTCCTGCCCGAGGACACGCCAAAAGGCCGGACCAGGGAGCATGGAGAGGTGAGTCATCTGTCAATCAGTTTTTTTAAAGTACAGCCTTTCACTGTTGTTGTTGTTGTTTAAGGTAGTGACGGCCTTTCTCTTCCTTTGTGCTTTTATTTGTGGATTTAAACCAAACTTGAGCTGCTAACCTGGTCAACCTTAACTCATTTCTTACGCTCCTCAGTGTCTGGTTCCCACCACCTGACCTTTCAAAAATTTTGATCTCCACCACCATCTGATAGAAGACTCCAAGATAATTCTGTTTGCTCCTTTAAAAACTCTGTAACTTTATGGCGATACTGTTGATGCTAGTAAATAAAATACCTCTGCTCATTTAACTGCTGGCTACTGTAAAGCTCTACCTGGTTTCCTGTTAACCTGAAGAGCGATACTGCCTTTTGGGTCATCCTATATAAAATAGAGATCCCATCTGACCCCCTTAAAGTAGAAAAGAGTGGCACTTGCTACTTTATACCAGCACTTTTGAATCCTGATAACTTCATAAGGACAGGAGATCCACATGAAACTTTCAGGGCTTAAAAACAAATTTAAGCTCTGTTTAAAAACTGCAATTTACTCCCCCTCTAGTGTCACAATCTGAATCCAAAATCTGTTTTTTGGTTCACCTGCCTTTGAGGCTCAGCATCATGGGATCTCATAGTTTGAATAAACTGCAGCAGTTTCATGTCTGTGACGTGGAGGATCAGAAAGAGGCACCGGTACCCTGGATGTTTGATCTGTTTTCTGACAATTCACTGGAGAAAGCATCAAAAAGTGCATTCTAGTTAAATATTTTAAAGGGTCATATTGTTATGTGGGATAGGTGCTCAGAACAACATACCTACATTTTGACACCAGGCTCTTCTTCCAACCATGATTCCTTCTGGGTCAAATAATTTTCCGATTTATCAATCCGTCCCTCCCTGTCCTGGAGAAGCTTTCCTTGAAGTGCACAGATGTACTGAATACTACATCGCTGGAAAAGATTAATTAAAAACTCACCTTTTATGTACCGTTCTGTATGTTAGGGTAAACTTTTCCATGGCTTCATTTAATATTCTAGTTAGTGACTTTAATCTTTGTCTTCAGTCTCCACCAGCTTCTAATGGAGAGAACACAGCAGTAGAGCCATTACTGCTGAAAGGAGCAGTAAAGTCCTGCAGAGTGAACGTCCCCCTCATATAATCTGGAAAATGCTTTAAACATCCATTAATAACCTTGTCACTGGAACACTGTCTTCTTTCTTTCTTTTTTTAATCTAAACAGGTTGACCTTCAGACAGTGTCTCCTCGTGCTGATAAAACCATCTTAATGTGACTTTCTTCTTCTCTCCAGCTAAAATAAATGAGCATTCAGGAGCAAACATTAATGTTATTTTCCATCTGCTCGCAGCTCTCTGTGGCCCGATATTATTTCATGATCAGCTTAATTAATGCTCTCGTGTCTGTCTGAAGGCAGGAGCGGTGGTTATATACAAGTGCTGGATTAAAAAAATGAACAGATGTCAGAGGGGAAAGAAGGAGAGGATCAGATGTGTTTTTGATTAACACAGTTCACATGCAGGCTGCAGCTCAGACTCCACATTATAAAACGAAACCTTTGGGAATGAGGCTAATGCATTACCCAAATGTAAATCCTGTGACTTGTCTGCAACCAAATTTTCCACATTTTCAGCTGAGATATTCCATCAGAGACATAGATGTTTGCAGAAAACTGCTTCTTTGTGGATCTCGGTGCTTTTAAAATTGTAAAATGTTTTTTACCTAAGTCCTAATTAAAAAGCTGAATCTTCAAAGAACAGTTAGACCTTTGTCGGGAAAATGCATCATAATTGGAATAAGAGGGGCGTAAACATGATGATTAGTTCAGGTGGGAGATATGTTGGTTGGGTGTGTGGTTGGGATTTGTAATTCACTCTGGAGTGCATGTGAGTAATTTTTACATGTGATAAAAGATGCCCATGATTTGAATCCTGTCTGCCTCATTTGTTTACAGTAGCATTAGAAGGTAACAGAATTTAAAAAACAAAAATTGGGGAAATCAAGTCTGGGCATTGTCTAAAATTATCCCTCCTCACATGTAGCTCACATCAAGGAGTGATATGAATCAGTGCTGGAATGAATGAATGTGCTGCCTTTCCCTGCAGTATTCTGACATTGGCTGAATTAAACATGCCAAGGTCTTTCCCAATGGGAGCTTCAGAGTGAAAGGCTTTTTAATATTTGTGTGCTTATATGGAGCCTCACCGGTTTGAAATCACCCATGTGCGTTCTGAACTTCTCTCAGTGCAGCACCGACTATCTGACTACAACCAATTTCATTCAGCAACTGGATGGAGAATACCTGTCTTCTCCATAGCAACCACGTGGTTGCTACCCAGTCTCTAGGCTTCTGTGACTGAAACTTTATTATAACACGTGGGAGAACAGCCACACTGATCATTTCATTGGCACTTAACTCTCCGCGGTTCCTTGGTGAATGGTTTGGCTTTTTTTTTTTCCGCTGCCAAAAAGCGATTTCCGGTATTTGCCACAAAATGATTGCCTGTAATTAAATGGCTCTAAATGACTTGTTGACCTATAATCTGTAAAACATAACTCACACATATCTCTCATTAATGATAAGTCATTTTGGGCGAGAAACAGCATTTCTGTCACAAGGTAGAAGCTGCAATCAGTTTTTGGCAAAGTGACTTTTATGTCAACATGCATGATCACAATTCTTATCATGTAAAGTGAAAACAGGAATCTCATCTGTAAACAAACACACACTAAAACTCATCTTTCATTTGATAATGAGGCTGGACCTCAGGTTTGAAGTCTTTGTTGGGACTTCCGTCCTCGTTGAGAATGCGGGACGCTGTGTAACCCATAATGGGATACTTGGCTTTGTATGTGCCTTCAAATACACTATCCAGAGACTTCAGCTGCTCTTCAGTGAGTTATTTATCAAGGAAAAAAACTCATAGACATTACATTCGTCTTTTTAAACAGAAATCTGGCTCGGGGGGCTGCAGAAATTGCA
>VOQJ01030160.1:34393-47691 GCA_015052665.1 Apistogramma diplotaenia
TTTGCTTATTATTTTTAATTTTGTTAAATAAATATATATTTTTTTAATATAATCCAAATTTTAATAAAAAAAGCACCAGGCTAAGGTTTTTTTTTTTTACTTTTTTTTTTTAAATATGCCGTCTTATTTTTCATAGAATCATCTATTGGTGGAGGTAAAACTGTCAGAGCTGGATACTGTGGAAGAGCTTAGGTGCAGTGTGATTATGAAATGACTTTGAAACCATTCCTGTTCTGTCCTTTATCTTTTATTGTTTTGCTGCCCACTTGGTCAGGTCACTGAAAAGGAGATTTTTAATCTTTCTCTTGGAGTCCTGAGAAAGGACGCAGATGCTGTTTGCATGTTTATGAGTGCTGCTGACAACCTGCACGCAAACAGCAGCAGCAGCAGAGAAACTCAGAGTTTAATCTTTTTTTTTTGTAATTTCACTGGTGGAAAAGCTGAACTGTAACACGACTGTGGTTTCCCAAACAGCACAGATGTGTTTTAGGATAACTGCTACAGGAACATCAAATTAAACATCTCAAAAGTGCCGCCTCGTATTTGCAAACATCACAGGCGCCTGCACGAGCAGTAATCAGTTACCAGGATACTCGTGTTTGTCATGTATACAGAGATGCTCAGAGCTGGGAGACAAATCCTGAACCTGATGGAAAGTGGGAAACTCGTTCTTTCAGCTGCCGTGTTTACAGAACATCCACCAAACTAACTAAACCCTGCTGCAGAGGTGTTTTTGTGTGATTGAACCACTGCATTGATCCCATGTGTCTCCTCTTCTCAGATGGGCTGGTGGAGCATCATCAGAGTGTGAGAGTGATCAGCTACCCACAGTACTGCCGCTTCCGCTCGCTGCAGCAACGTATCCAGGACGGAGCAAGAGGACCTACGCTGCAGGACCCCCACCTGCTGGCTCTGGGTGGCATCAAGGTGATGCCCAACACCCGAGTCATGTACTGCAGGGACACCTTCAACCACCCGACACTGGAGAGCAACGCCAGCTTCTCCTGGCAGTTCAGTGAGTGTCAAATGTTCATGATAAAATCTGCTGCTGGGGGTTGTGCATCTGCAGATTAAAGACGAGAGAAAACAGGACCAAGTTTGGCTGAAATTTCTGAATTTTCCTGCTGCATAAATGAGCCTCACAAAGATTTGAACTCTCACTGAGAGATGAAAATTTTTCGTGTGTAAAATTAAACTTGCACACTTTGTCTTTAAAAGTCCTTTGACATGAAAACATCACTTCCTTCCTCAGTAGAACTTCCTGTTTGCCTGCAAAACACTGCCACCTGGTGGAAGCTTGAGACTCCTGAGCTTTTTTTTTTTCCTGTGGCCTGCAGGCAGGCTAAAGTAGTGATAACAGACCATAACAAGCTGTTTTCAGGTTATATGACGTTAGATAAACTGGCAGACACCCATCAAGTGCAGTTGGGTTTAAACCCATAGAGTTACAGGTTCAGGTCTTTATAAGCACTTCACAGATTTACTATTGTGTTTATTAAATGTCAGATTTAGGCAGCTGTAAATGGTTTGTACTCTAGAAGAAGAAAGACACTTTTAGGACAGATTAGCAAAGCAGAGTTGTCCAAAATGAACATTTTGATTTATAAATTATAGGCTGCTAAATATTTAGGTCTGAACAAGGACCTTGATTTTCCTGCTTTCTGGGAAACACTTTTTTCAAATGTGTTTGTACTCCTGAGGGCTGAACTATGAAGCAGGATTAGGGGTTTCACAAAGTGGTTCACTCCTTACCTGCTCCAGAGCAGATTGTGTTCCAGATAAAAGGTGTCACATCGCTGCCTGTTGATCAAACAGTTCTCTGGCGTCACCGTTCCTGGAAGATCCCTCAGGCCTCCGAGGGCGGATAGTGGGAGCGGCTAAAGTCTTTGACTTTATCTGAGGAGTTAGAAATATTGACTCTTTAAAGATGTTTTATTCCTGCTTTTTCTCTGTTGGCTGCGACTTAAAACATTTTAAAAACCGATTGTTGCTCCAAAGGCCTTCGTACACTAAAATGAGCTAAACCGCCTCCTTACTCCTCCTTATTTAACACCTGTTTGAATTCAGTGTTGGGGTGTTTTTAATGTTTTACACATTACGCCTTTAAAGAGATACATCGTGTTAGTTACTTACCAGAGAAAGTAACTCATTATATTACTTGTTACATTATTTACACTGTCACATGATTACCAGTCAGCAGTAAAAACCGTGGGTCCACACACTGATGCTGATCCCTAATGAGGACACTTATGCAGTTTTTCTCTGTTTATTTTTTCACACGAAGTTGACAAACATTATTTAGAAACACACAGCGAGACATTTTTTCTTAAAAATGTAAAGTGTGTTATAAATTAAAGGTATTATTATTATTCACCGCAGTGATTCAGCTTTAGAAACCGGTGTAGATGGAGGCGACAAGCCCGACTGCTCATCCATAAGCAAACGGGAACGTTTGAGACTTGCTGTGATGTTTGATGTTTGGTTTGGAGACAGGAGGCCGAGCTGAAGCTGTTTAGGTCTTCATTGAGTGACTGGGATAGACGATTAGAAATGAGTACAGCAGAGGGACAGTTCAGGCTTAGATGGTTTAGGCATGTGCAGAGGAGGGACAGTGGACACGTTGAACAAAGTATGTTGGATATGGAGCTGCCAGACAGGAGGACAAGGGGAGAAGATTCATGGATGGAGTTGAGGAGGACATGCAGAGGGTTGGTGTGACAGAGGAGCATGCTGGGATAGGGTGAGGTGGAGGCAGATGTCGGGGACCTCTAAAGCATCATTCCTGCTTCTGTTACCTGCCAAAGTTGAGGCCATTTATGGTTGTTGCTCTGGGGTCTAACTGAAGCCAGATAACCGGAGTATGTTGAACCTGCTCTGTAGTTTTCCTTGTGTGTTTCTACTCTGCTTTAGGTCAGGATTTTGGCCCAAAACACATTGCACGTTTTTTTCTGCAGGGTGTCCATCTCTCAGTTTTCGAGGACGACCTCGTAAGAGGAGAGGCCGCGACAGCAAAGACTCGCCAAACTCCAGCCAATCAGAGTCCTGGATCGAGAGGATGAAGGTTTGTGTGACGATTAGCTCGTCTCTGTGGTTGGATCTTTTTAAAGCTCTGTGGTCAGAGTTTGACCTACGGGCTCGTCTTCCCCTTCCTGCTCATGTTTGTCTCAAGCATAGAAGGTCATTTCTGATCATAAAATGGATCCAAACAACAGGAAATGCATTGATATTTATTCATTCGAAGTAACACAATCTCACTGTGTTTACTGCAGGTGAACCAGCAGCCCCCCCCCAGAGAACCCTGATGCTTCAGTTTGAGTTAATTCTCTCTGTTTTAGATCAGAGGGTTCACGTCCCTCCTGAAATACAAACTCAGCTGTTTCTCGTGCAAATTTGCCTAAACGTTTCATCATTTACTGAAAGTGAAATCAAATAATTTCAGGAACTAGATTTCCTACCACAGAGCTGCAAGATTAGAATCAAAACACAAACTGTGTCTCCATATTTAGACACAAATCTGCCTGCATCAGAGACGTGCACTGCAGTTTGTAAGAGTTATTAGACACATCTAGACGCTTGTAAGGCAGGTCTAGGCGTGCTGTGGGGTTTCATGTCAACCACGCATTGTTTCTGCATACATGTGCACCAAAAGCTTTGTCACTACTTTGTATGAATTCATGTCCGCATGCAGAGGCAGGTTTTTAGTCTTGTTTATTTAACACAGGCAGAGCATGTTAATGAGCATCAAATATAAAAATAGACGATGCAGACAGGCCGGATTTTATGTACACGAAGCTGCGAAATAAAAAACCTGATGTTTTATGATGCACTTATAAAACAAACACATGCAAAATAAAATGAGCTGGTGAGTTTTAAAACAATTATAATCGATTACTATTATTGCATTTATTCCCTTCACTGACAGTTTATCTGAATGTGTTTCATCTATGAGGCCTGTCACAGTGCCCTCTAGTGGTGGCCACACTGCCAAACATGCATCATCTGTCCTGAATGTAGAATATGTGAGAAGTGTAGAAAATCACAAAATAAGTTGAGTTTCTGGCCTCCAAATTAAACTCGGTGTGCTGATATTCTCAGGAGAACGTGATGGGCAGCGTGGAGGTCGGCTGTGACAGCGGCTGGCTTCCCCACCCTGAAGAGCAGCTCTTCCTGGATCAGCTGTTCGCCTTCATGGACCGCCAAGGTTCGCCCATCCACAAAGTCCCCAACCTGGGCTTTAAGAAGAGTGAGTCCTGCTCTTTTCAATCCTTTTTTCTTCTTTCCTTCCTGCCCGTTCCTCCTTTCCTTTCTTTCCCTGCTTCCTACCTGCCATCCCGTCCTCCTTTTCTTTCTCCCCTTCCTTTTTTCATCCTTCCTCTTTTCCCTCATTATCCCTGCTGTTCTTCCCACATTCCTGGTTCCCTTCTCTTATTCTTCTGTTATACTTTCCCTCCATTTCTCTTTCCTTCCTACATGCCATCCCTTGCTTCCTTTGTCCTATTTGTTATCTCCTTTCCTCTCCATTTTCTTTGTCCTTCTTTCATGCATCCTTGCTTACTTTCTTCCCTTAGTCCCTCTCTTTCTTCCTTATTTTCTTCCCACAATCTGTCCTTTATCTTTCCATTGGTCCTTCCCTCCTCCGTCCTTCCCTTTTATATTCTTTCTTCCTATTTATCCATTTCCTTCTTTCATCTTCTCCCCTTTTTCATTTATTCCTCATTTCTTCCTTTATTTCTCTCCTTCCTTCCATCCAAACTACTTTTCTTTGTCTTTGTTTACTTGATGTTAAGTAAAGTTTTGTGTAGTTGAATAATGGTTTGTAGGGTTTCAGGGTACTTTGGAGTAAATGTGTCATTGATAAGCTTCATCGGAGGTCTCGTTTAATCTGTGAGGGAGATTACAATTATGTGAAGTGCTTTGCCTGTTCATTCAGTTTGTTTGGTTAGGAACATCCTTCCTCTTGTGTTCTCACCACCTGGTTTGAATTTTTGTGTCTCCTTTGCATGTCTGATGTTTCGCCGCTGCTCCGTCCTCAGTTGACCTCTTCCTCATGTACACTGTGGTCAAACGGCTCGGCGGCTACAAAAAGGTGAGTCACTTCACGCGTTTCTTCTTGCTGAATGCGCCGTCAAACTACAAGGAGCTGCTGACTAGCTCAACATAGAGACAAAGCAGCAAATTCCCCAAACTGTTAAACTATATTTGTAATCTTTGACTCCACGGCGAAGCGTGATTCAGTTTTTTAATCCGTATTTATCTTATAATGTCCTGAATGTACAGTGGAAGCTGTTTTAGTTCATCTCTTTAAAAGCCCTGTCTTCTGATTCACCCACTTCTGGAAGCCTGCTGAGGGGCAGCACTCTTACTGCAGAGCCTATGAGAGCCTTTACTTTCACATGTTTTAGCTCATAGTGAGGAAAAATACATCAATGAAATCTAAGAAGAGAAAAGACTCAGGTTCAGAATAAACCAAACCTGTCAGAGAACCGCGAGCAGGATCCGGCCAGACGTCATCCAGCATCGACACACTGCAACTCACTTTATTTCCTCACCTTTTTAAACTGAAATGATGAACTTGGAGTTTGTGTTTTTGGTCAAGACGTCTGTAAAACGGTTGCAAAAACACCTATGACTCCAAATACTTTGTTCAGTATTAGGTTTCATATTTGCTAAGGAACACGGAAAGCTGACCTGTGGTCCAACTTAATGTGTAGACTGCTCAGACTGAATCCGTTTCATCGTGTATGTGTATTTTATCACTTTATTTAAATTATGTGTACCTGCTCGGGGACTTCAATAAGAAATTAGGCCTTGATTATCCACTGGAAACCCGACAGCTGAGCATAGCACCTCTTTGAAGTCTGTTGCCTGAGGCACCAGCACAGTAGATCCATCCATCCATCCATCCATCCTCTTCTGCTTATCTGGGGCTGGGTCAGCAGCCTAAGCAGAGAAGCCCAGACCTCCCTCTCCCCAGCCACCTTCACCAGCTCCTCCGGAGGGACCCCAAGGCGTTCCCAAGGCAGCCAAGAGATGCAATCTCTCCAGCATGTCCTGGATCTGCCCCTGAGCCACCTCATGCTAGGACATGGCAGGAACACCTCACCCAAGAGGTGGCCAGACGGTATCTTAATCAGATGCCTGAAGCACCTCAACTGGCTCCTTTCGATGTGGAGGGGCAGCGGCTCTACTTTGAGCCCCTCTGAATGGCTACACTCCTCACCCCATCTCTATGGGAGAGGCCAGCCACCCTTCAGAGGAAGCTCCTTTCCTGCCGCTTGTATTTGCGCAGTAATGCACAGTAATTTATCTTTTGTTTTACAGTGTAATGGCAAGTCCAAAGTCTGCACATTTATATTGATTATAGATTTAAATACTAAAGAAATTGATCTCGTTAGTGGAATTTTGATTGTTTTACTGATGTAGTGTCATGTCATTTCACTAGTGTCACTCAAGCACAGAGCTGCAGCTCACAGTTTACTTCAACTCTTCACTCATTAGTTTCTGGAACTGGTGAGACATGGTGGAATCTTCAAAACATCCAACCAACAACCCAACATTAAAACTGACAGAAGCAGCAACACATCACCAAATCAAAGCAATGACTTTCCCAGTTTTCACAATCAATTATTTTCCAATCAAGTAGTCTGATGTCAGCGCTAATCAGAAGTTCAGTCTGCGTACACGGCTCCACTGGTGGGTAATTACATGATGAAATCACCTGTGTACAAGTTTGAACAGCTCGTGAGGTGTACCTCATTTTCTCCCAGATTCTCCCCCATTCCAGTCATGGTTATGAATCTGCTGCTTCTGACATGATGCTTGATAAAACAGTCCAGATACTTCTTAAACAAGTCTGCATCTCGCAATTAAAGCAGCAGCTGTTGTGTGCAGTTAAAGAGATGTGCTTCCTGATTTCATCCCGGCATTATTTACAACCATAATGAAGATGGTAATTAGGATTGTATAGTCAAACTCCCTGTATGAACCAGTGAGGATGTAGATTATTCTCAGTGTTAATAAATATACAGTACCAGGTAGGTAGGTAGGTGCCATCAGTTCTGCAACAGGCATGGATGCTTCCAAGACATTAGTTAAGACACACAGCCTCAGGATGGCACAAAATAAGTGAAAAGTGGGTGAGAACATTGCAGTTGGAGTGAGCAGGAGGAGGTATAAATGCACTTTCTGCCTTATGGTGACAAGGTGTTCCTGCAGCTTTGTCTCATTAGAGTCTTCACGATCAATGAAAGAGTCAGACTGAATTCCAAAGAGATGTTTTTCACTACATCTGAAAAGCCAAATAATGATAAATCAACTTTTTCACTCGGGCCACCTTTGGGTGATTTAGTTATTGTGTGGTTATTATTTGTTGGTAAAAGAGATCAACCGATGGCTTTAGAAAACAAACTGGCATTTTAATTTCTCAATTCATAACCCTGTGGGAACATCAAATGATGCTCACTGGTCTCTTTTTGCAGAAGTTGATATTGATTTCAGTCACACGTCTCAAAAAGCAGTGTCTCGCCTTCAATAGTGATCACTGGCACTGGAAAAAGCACTGTGACGCGAGGAAGAGCAAACAGTTAAGACTGTCTGCGGTAAAGAAAATACATCCTGTCGCTACTTATCAGGAAATTTAACTCTACGTGGGATTTTGCTGATTCAGAGATATCGGGAGGTGGTTTCCGCCTGTCTGTTGCCTTTGACTCATTCATCATGTCACTGAAGTGCACATGACTGTCAGGTTTCAGTCCTAGAAATAAAATAAAAAGGTTAACACACTTTGATGTGCTGGCTGCTGGAGTCTCCCCGGACAGGCGACTGAAGGTGTGTTTTAGGTGTGACAATAATGGAAAAGATTGAGAGAGCCCTGAGGGCTGTTCCCTGTGGGCTGTTCCCTGTGGGAAAAGTTTTCCACTCTTCACCCGAAGTCACTTTGGTGGTGGTGAGTCGTCCATTAACCAGATTGAAGCTCGCCCGTGATACACAGTGACAGACAGATGGTTCATCCAGTTATCTGCCAAGTATTTTTTGAAAGTGTCTGCACATTTACCAGCACTTCCCAAGGCAGGCTTCCCAGATGGTTCCATGTAACAAACCATCTGGTTCATCAGGTTAAGTAACACAGATTCCCCCTAAGGCTCGAAACTCAGTGGTACCCTGTGGAGTTTGTGACCACGAGGTGGTATAAAGCAGCTTTTTTTTTCCCCATATGTCACCAATTCTACCTTTTTTACTGTACAATATCACATAAGCAAGATAAAACACGATTCAAAATGAAAGCTAATGAAGCTGTTGCTGAAATGATGGAGGTCTCTAAGGTATGTCGGCACACTCAAAAAATCCATTTATGATGTGGTGGAGATCATATCTATCTTTTTGGATCTTTGCCATGCGTGGGAACACAGTGAGTAGGCATTCTGAAAGGGTCTTCTGTGCTGTTTGAGACTGTATTGAATGGGTTAACCCTGCCGTGCAGGACAGTGTGTCCTCAAACAAGCTGCTGAACCCCGAAGAGCTCGAGTCTGATTAGACAGATAAAAAGATGGCTGAAAGAACTATAATCTCCTCTGATATTAAAGTTATGTCTCCTACAAACCAGTAGAATGGGAAGAAGCTTTCCCTTACAGCCAGACGACATCACTTTAAGCAGCCCTGTGCAGCAGACGGAGAGCAGTATCCTCCTTTTCAGCTGGGAGGGACGACCAGCCAATTACAGCTTCTTCCCCTCTTAAGTCCATTAATCACCTCATTACAAAGGCCTCTCTTCCCTTAAAGGAGAGTTTTGTCCTTCTATCACACTTTATCACATTAGTGCTTAATTAAGAATTATGTCCTAGCATCTAGGTTTTAATTATGTGAATGCCTGGCTCCATTTGTAAAGTAACTGTGTGGTGACATGCAGCAGCAGCAGCAGCAGCAACCACTGCAGGAAAGACACAGAGGGAAAACAGGCTGTGGCCTTTTGCTGAAGTAATGAATTTAATTTTAATGATGAAGGAACATGGGACAGCGCCTCCAGGCAATGTAGGCTTATTTAAAAGAGTGAAACACGGATGGCACTCAAAAGCAAAAGCGAGCTGTAAAGCACGCACGTCACTCGCAAGACCAAAGTTGACTGTAGATCCGCGAGCAGGAGCTGAATTGATCGGCGCTAACAGCTGTGATTCTATCAACATGATAAAAGGATTTCTGCAAAGAGGATGTTGGTCGCTGCTTCAGTGTGTTTGTTTTGAAAGGAGGAGGACAAGAGCCGTTATTCACAGAGGAGCTGATGAGGCTTCTGCATCTTTGTTAGCGGGGTTTAGCTCTTTGACTCCTCCTACTGATATTTGCTTCCCATGCAGCACGTCCTCAAATAAACACCGTCTGTGAGGGAAAATACAGATAAAGCAGCAGCAATGAGCTGACAAATAGCTTCTTGAGCTTTTACAGTATTTATACAGTGAGGTCCAGTGAGAGCAGTTTCTGTTCTTGCCTCTCTGGGAACGAAGGACAAATATGTAACCGCTTAGATAACATTAAGTATATTCTGGTAAGGTCTAAGTATAGCAACTTACTGGAACATCTGCAAACATACGTAAGACTGCAGTATATAGGGTGAAAACAAGGTTTGTACAATTCTAATAAGTTTGAAAGTCAACATTTGGTGAGACCGCTTTTATTCTTCAACTCGAAACTCTCTGAGGCAGCTTTCTTGTCTCTTCTTTCAGCAGTCTTCAGGAACAGTGCTCCGTGCTTCTTAAACGACATTCAAAGCTGCTCTTTGAATGTTTCTGCCTTTTGTTCTGTTCTGTCAGCATGATCCCACACTGCTTCAATAATGTCGAGGTCCAGGCCTCTGCAGAGGCTTCTAATCATTTCTTTCCACATGCTATCGCTCTGTGTACCATCAAAATCTGATGCTACTTTTCTGCATTCATAATTTCATCAATTTTGATGACACCACTGGCTGTAATGCAGCCTCGAACCATGACGGAGCCTCCACCGTGTTTTATAGATGGCTGCTGAACCTCTCGTGACCTACTCTATACATTCTGACAATTTGAACCAAAATTTTCAAATTTGGATTCATCCCTCCATCAGACCTGCTCTTGTGTAATTTGGCACACCTCTGCCTTTTCTCCCATTTTCCCTTCCTTAATAATGGCTTCTTGACAGTCACTCTTCCACTGAGACCATTTTTGATGAGGCTTCAGTCAACAGTGGATGGATCATCTGAAGGGCCAGATGCAGCTCTCAGATGCTGTTCATTTGCTCTAGTTTACTTTTTTCTAAATTAGGCCTGCCACTTCTCTTGTCCTCTTGTTCAGTTTCCTTCACTGCTAATAGCTCTTTGGATGTTGTTGGTGCAGAAATACTATTTTTAGTCTGTCAAATTGTGTTATCTTTTCAACAAAAGAAATGGGGGGGGGAGGGGTGTTTTTGACTGAAAATGAGTGACAAAGTAGCCAATATCCGAAGAAAGACTTTGAAAAACCTTCACACTTCGGAAGCAAAATCTAAAGAAAAGATGTGACTTTTGCACGTGACAGTAGTAATAAAATACACTGAAAAGCATAAAGAGATTTTGGTCCTGATTTTTTTTTTTTTTCATTCCTTCATTTGATATTTGCTCAAATAAGTCATAACTTTGCAGGTTTGGGACTTTTATTTTAACAAGTATTTTTTGTGTGATACGTGTTAGAAATTAGAGATCAGAGTTGGAGAACATTTTGTTCTGAAACCCTTTTATCACATGGCAGCGAATCCAGTTTTCTCCTTTTGAAATTATTCATCGTTAATCACAAAGGTCTGATTTTTTTTTTTTTTTTTTTTTTTTTTTTTTTTTTTACCTTTTCTCTGATCCACCAAAAAGTAAAACACTTGGTGACACACTTTGAAAGATGGAAATTCATAAATCAACCAAGAATAAACACAATTGATTTAGAGGGTGCTGCTTTGATAACAGCTGTACTTTGTTCAATTCTGATAGGAAACCTCTCTGGATTAACGTGTGGATTAATGTATTAATGATTTGACTTATTATACAGGTGGTAGTGGGGTTTTTTCTTCTTCTTTTTTAACGATTAAGTGCTTCCCCTGGTAGTTTCAAGGTTTGCCTCAAGACTAATGTCAAAGCTGGTAATTACTAGCAGCTTACAGAAATGATTGGATATTTGGGTATAGCTCCATTTTGCTCATAACCCCCTTTTTCACTTAATGTTTCAGTTTTATCTTCTGGTTTTGCTGGCAGAAAGTGAGATTCTGACTAATGGCTGTCTATTTATAAAACTCAATCTGAGGGGGCTAAAAACTAATACGAATCCAACTGAAAGAGTGAGTCATGTGTGACGGTCCTCAGTTTCCACAGAAATGATCGCAGTTTTTTGAAGTTGCTTCGCATGAAAAGAATACCGAAGTCCTGTTGCGCGTACCGCACATAAATCTCTTTAGCTTTAGAGTTCTTCACTGGAGACGAAACAAACCTTCTGCTTTAGTTTGGAGTTTCAGAAGAACCCACAAGGATCCCTTCACACACACAATGTGAAGTGAGTTTGAAACACAGAAGAGGAAGTGTTTTTGTTGCTTTCAATTAACAAGAAAAACACAAGGCTCCTCACTGAAGGGGGCGGAGGTCGGAGTGTTGGATGTGATAATGATCTAGAGTTTGACGTGGGATGAGTGGGGAAGGGGTGTGGGGGGGGGTGCATCAAGGAAATGTCAGCGCAGCAGGCGGCGGTTCCTGGCAGGGTGCACTCTGTCAGATATTTAAGGTGGGACAGCCAATCAGATATGATTAAGTTTGATGTCTCCATTCTCATTTTCCTGCCACAGGCACATCATCTGTTGCGTCGCCGCTGCAGATGCAGCTCTCTGAGCAGATTGATGATCGGGGCGGCTCTGATAGCAGCTGGAGTCAAATTGTAAATCGATTTGTGTATGGATCAGATGTTCCGCTCTGTAAAATGAGATGTGCTCTTTGAGTAAGACGCTGGCTATGTTTTCCAAATAATTGATTTGGGTCCCATTTTATGCTGTTAATACATCAAACATGATGTTAGTCTGATTGTTTTCGGAGTCTGTGTGCACATTAAAGGAAAACAAGTGGTAATTTCTCTTTCTGAAAATGTGGCACCTGCTCTAACAAATAAGACATAATGGGTCGCCGCTTTGGGAAGAAAACAAGGGATCAACTCTTTAACATTTTTGAGATACTCAATTAGCCAGTTGGCATTTTTCTTATTTAATAGAACAGCAAAATCATCTTTTTTGGATAAAGAGTGAATATCTATTAAACAAGGCTAGCTGGTATTACTGGATGGAATCAGTGAATGCCAATGCCTTTCTTTTAAAAAAATGATGTTGCTCTTTAGTGTCACAGTTTGACCTCAGGCTGATTATTTGAAGGAAAGCTGAAGAGTGGGCTACTGAGGTGAATCTAACTAATCTAGTCTAAGCCATCATACATGGTGTTTGTTTTTACACCACTACTCTCAAAGATCTGCAAACTTTGTGTAAAATTGAAATTAGTTTCCTAGAAAACATTTGAATTCTCTCATTTGTTTTTGGTTTTTTTGCACATTTGTCAAACTTAAATGTTTCTGATCATCAAACACACTCAATATTAGACAAAGATCACCCGAGTAAATACAAAATGCAATTTTTGAATCCATGTGGAAAAGCATTTGTTCTCCTCAACCTAATAACTGGTTGTGCCACCCTTGGCAGCAAGAACTGCAATCAGGCGTTTGTGATAACTGGCATTGAGTGTTTCACATCACTGTGGAGGAATTTTAGCCCACTCCTCTTTTCAGAATTGTTTAAATTCAGCCACAGTGGAAGCTGGAGGGTTTTTGAGCATAAATGGCCTATTTAAGGTCATTCCATCCATCTATCCATCCATTTACCCAAAGTATCTCAATCTGATTTAAGTCTGGATTTTGAACAGGCCACTCCAAAACCTTCATTTTGGTTGTTTTTTGAGCCATTCACAGCCATTACTGGTGTGTTTCATATTGTTGCCCTGCTGCATGATTCAAGTGTGCTTGAGCTTCAGGGCATGAACTGATGCGCCAACATTCTTCTTCTGGATTTTCTGGTAGAAAGTAGAATTCATGTTTCTATCAACAACAAGAAGTCATCCAAGTCCTGAAACAGCAAAGCAGACTCGGATCATCACACTACCACCACCATGACTGACTGATGGTGTTCTGTGTTCGGTTAGCACCACATGTGACTCAGACCTGTGGCTGTAGCTCAGGAGGTAGAGCAGGTCACCTACCAATCGGAAGGTTGGCGGTTCGATTCCTGGCTGC
>VOQJ01030160.1:84518-100434 GCA_015052665.1 Apistogramma diplotaenia
GGAAGGGGGGGTTTCTTTAAAAAGTGCCGCCCCCCCCCCCCCTTTCATATTCCACAACGCAAGAGGGGATCAATAGGCACACTTTGGATGTGTGCTTGCGTGTATTCTGGGCATGTGTTAAGTGTGCAGCACGTGTGTGATTTTAATGGCGTGCGCTCCACAGGCAGGAGCACTTGCTCTTTCACTTAACGCATGCAAGTGAAAAGAGATAAAGTCAGGGAAGCGTGTGGAAGCGGTGAATAAACAAGACATAAATGGATTTTAATTGAAATTAGGTCCTCACCTTGTGCCAGTCTCTCCAGCCTTTTGCCATGCTCAGGAGGGACAGTATACCTGTGGAGACAGGAGGAGATGATGATCAGCTGGGTTTATTATTAAGAAGGTAAAAGGGAAAAAAGTCAGACGAACTTCAGTTTCTAACTTAATGTGTTTGTTGAGAACATAAAAGGATTCTGCGGTTCTCGAATCACAGCCACACTCCAAAGGCTCGCGGTTGAATGTGCATTCTTAGCTCCTAACATGGACTGTAAAATGACTCTAGTGATCAAATGTGTTCAGATAACAGAACAAAACTTTGAAAAAAAAAAAAAAAAAAAAATGCCACCATCTAAATGCTGCAATGGCTAAATTCACAAGTTATAGTGTGAATGGGAGGGGAAAAAAAGGGAGGTCAGGGGAAAAGATAAAATGACCGGTGAAGGGCAGGACCAGGAGAAATTAGCAATTTGGGAGTGCTAGGTTATTTCTGACCTCTCAGCAATTACTGGTTTGATGAAATTGCCCATGACACAACCTTCACCATTCCTCCCTAAAACATCTTCTTGTTTTTATAACTGCCATATCTGTTCCAATTAGTCAATGGTCCCCATAAAAAAAATGAAAATAGAAATCTCTTCAATAGTTCTGTCTGTTTTCGAGTACCAACACAACAATCCTCTGGCCTTGGTTCTGTGCTGTGCTGGAGCAAAGTATTACAACTGGCATATTTTCTGTGCCGTTAATACATGAGGTAGGAACTGTAAAGCATGAGGCATTACACCAATCGTCATATGCTAAATTTAGAAAGCAAATTTCTTTCTAAAAAACAGAGTGGGAGGGAGGGAGTAGAGCTAGACTATAATCTGCTCATTTGTGAAGTTATTACATACTCTATTACTGCAATTATTTCCTCAGTATTGTTTAACCCACCATAGACCTTGAGAAATGAACATGGGTGTAAGGAAAAAGCCTACATCTCTGCTGTCTTACAGAAGCCTTAACAACCAGAGATGTTTGAAACAAACTGAGAAAGAGGTAACAAAGACAGAGATGGTGAGAAGCCAGCACACCTAATGAGACAAGAATGAACAAGAGAATAAGACTCACAGAGATGAAGAGATGAAAAAAAAATTAATCAAAGAAAGTCTAAAGAGAGAGCCTGTTTCAGTCAGAGACGCCATAAACACGGTGCCACACTGCCACCTGTAGACAGAAGGTTAGACCTTCACTGGAGCTGCAGCCTCCTCCAGTGAAGTCCAACACTGAGGGCTATGCTTATATTTCAACTCCAGCCTGGCCTTGCATTATGGGGTAATGCCATTATGAATCTCACGCTATAGGTATTCTAATAAGTTTGATGACCAGATATGTTACACAGGTTTTGGGTCATACACCGAGCATAGTGAGCGCACTTATACAACTGAGTGTACGAGTGCAGCATTGCGACGCAGCTCAATAAAATTAAAAAGTTTATTTAAAAAACACAAAATGTTTTACAGCTTTTACCTTCATCATTTAAGGTTACGTCGAGGCTTAGCCATGGCAAAAAACACAAACAAAAAAAACAAAATGGGCTTCGGGTAATGTGTGCTCCAGCATCTGTGTTCAGCTAGGCTAAATATATCCTACACCTCTCAGCTGAAGATTAAATTGATATCGATCTTTTCATCCAACTCAGGCACACAGAAAATAAGTACATCTAATCTAAAGTTTTGGAGTATACCTTTAAAAAGGTGTTTTTGTCATTAAGCGGTATCACGTTGGAGCTTTCTGTGCAAATATGTACATGTTTCAGAGAAGTCCATCCCGGAGACAAACTAAACAAATCAACCGATCAGCGTGAGTCCTCCTGCTCCCCTCCGTCCTAAGGCTGAGGTTTCCATGGCAACAACACGTATGTCACTCTGGCAGCGCAGCGAGAAACGCACAAAAACAACACACTGCAAATGAAGGCTTGAACTTTTATGCCTCTCTGGGGAAGGGTGTTATTTATCCAAGGTGGGACAGGTTTCCAGGCAGGTAGAGTTGGGGGAGTCGAGACAGCACGAGATCCACCGCTGCATATGTTAGTACACCACTACTGACATGTTATACACATGCTCACTCCTCAATTTTTTAAATTGACCTCTAGTTCATACCCACTTGTACTAATACGAACACTACATTTTGTTGCATTTTACTTCAAAGCTTTTGCAGGTCTCATTTATAAGATGCTGCCAATTTATAAGCTAAACCTATGTTTAGCCTCAAATTTAGATTTAACTCAACTCTGACCGATTTTTAACCTTTTATGCACAAACACTTCCAAATACACTTTATTTTACATATATCCTCTGTGTTTAAACACACACACACACACACACACACACACACACACACACACACACACACACACAGCAAAAATCTCACTCTCTTGGAATTTTCTTTAAAGGTTTTTAAGCAACAACTACAGCACCTTTAAAAAAAAAGAGAACTTTCAGGTTCCACAAAAATCAAGTCAAAGCTGAGAACACCCCACTCAACATCCAAACTGCAGCTACAATTCAACTTCTATGCAGATTTTCAGCTCCCCGTTCCTCTCCTCTGGGAACTGTCAAACGACAATGCTTCAAAACCATTGGACTACAGAGGAGGTTGAAAACTGATGGATTCATAATGAACTCCACCCTTCCTGGGACGTTGCAGCTGGGCTACACTTCAAAATATCCCTTTCAATTCTCTTTCGTCAGCCTTTCCCTATCTTCCACTTGCATGCTCAGAGGCTAATCTTTTAACTGACAGCAGATCTATTGTTGTGTGTTGGGGTAGATGGGTGATTGACAGGGTTTCAGCACTGAAAAGAGAAAAGAGAATGATGGAGGGATAAAGACAGGGAGAAAGTGACTGGCAGCTAAGGCTGAGATCTTCTACACATCCTATAGTGTATGTGCGCATGGCGTTAGTAGTTATGGTAGGGTCTGACTTTGATGGGAGCAGAGTTGCATGGGGAAATGGAGTTAATTTCACAATCGGCTGCACTATGAGAGGAGAGGAAGTAAAAGACAAAGAGAGCGTGTGTGTTTTAAAGGACCATGCTCTGTTTAACAGCCTGTAATTACCCCACCACACACAAGTATAAAAGTGAAAATGATTCAGTTTCAGGGGGGAAAAAACGAGGGTGGGAGAGCTTGGTGAGAGCTTAGACTGAAGCAGAGAATAACAAGAAAAAAATGGAGGCAGGAGAATTCAACAAAAGCATCAAGTCTGGGAGAAGGAAAATATGACACGCCTGTGGAAGGAAATAAATGATTTGCATCCATCTATCTGGGCATCAATTAGTCAGAATGATTTTCAAAGTAATTTGATGGCAAACTGCAAATTTAAGAGGTTATTTATTTGTTTTTTGCAAGAATTACAAAGAGTCTTGATTACCCGATTTGATCACGATTTAATAAGCAGAGATTCTCGCCTCTACTCAAACGTGAACTGGTGGAACACGGTGGTGCAATGATTAGCACTGCAGCATTACAGCAAGAAGGTCCCGGGTTTGAATCCACTATGGGTGCTCCAGCTTCCTCAGACCATCCAAAGTAACTGGCAGTTTAACCCGCCTTTGGCCCTGTGACAGCTGGGATAGGACCCAGCCTCATGCTGCATTCATAATGGACACCTGAATAAATTTGTACATCGAAATAAGGTCATTTCTGTTATGATGTTGAGCGACTGAAACTAGTCTCACATTGGCTATGATTTGCATACCTCTGGCTACAAGAAAATCATTATTGAAAATCAACCAATGCACATGATAGAGAGACGCATTTGCACACAGTCGTCCAGAAACACAGCAGTAATAACACTGCCCTCAAGTGGCTGCAAAAGAACTCTCCCATTTCATTGTGAAGAAAAAAAAAATCCAACATTTGCGAAAGACCGAGGCACCACACCTGCTTAGCAAGTTAATAAACACTGTTTGTGTATATGTGTGTGTGATTTTGGGGGGGGTGGTGTTCAGGCCACAGGTCCACAACACGCAACACCAGGCTGAACATTACAGCTCGATTAATGTAATGTCATCTGTCAGACCACGCACACATACTTTGACACTGAGTTGTAGTGAAATATATTCATGCTCAGTGGGGGGTGTGAAAACAAGACAGATGATTTTAATGAGGTGACATCACAGAGAGGGGGAGTTACAATGCTCAGAGACATGGTATACCACCTTCAAGAGGCAAGCAGGAGAGGGGAAAAGGTGGAGAGGAAGCATACTGTGAAGAGAAGGAAGACAGGCGAGAAGAAAGCAGAGATGGAAATCTTAGAAACAACACCACCACCAACAACACACACACACACACACACTACAGTTTTTCTGAGAGTTGAGATGACATTGCTCCCCTCCTGCAGTGCCATGGATGGAAAACAAGGTAGAGGGAAAGACAGTAAAAAATAAATAAATAAATAAATACACACACACACACACACACACACACACACACACACACACACGAAAATCAAGGAGCAGAAAAGGTAAAAAGAAAAATACATTTTCCCCTCAGGAGTCAGGGACATCCAGGGGTGTGTGACAGAAGAAAATACAGACAGCAGGCATGAAAAATATGAATCTGAATCACAGCAGCTCCCATCCCGTACAACAGGCTCTGTAAATAGTTTGAGCCACTCCCAAATGCCAAGGTATGGATGAAACAAAATCAATGTCTTTGTTTTTAATTCAACATTCTTCACGAGAACAACATATATTGGACTACAAATTTTTTTAAAAAGTGAAATAAAATCAAGTTTAACTGTGACACTGAGCAATTATTTCCAAAGCTTCACCGATTTCTCTGAGAGTGAGTCAACGTCGGACAGCAGAGAGGTTGCCTTATCAGATGACCTGTGCAATCGCCCTGCGATCGAACGTGGTGGTGGGTGTGCAACACCCTCAAAGCGTGAGCAACCATTTAGTCACCACAAGTTGCAATCGGTCACAGAATGTAAAAATTTTAACACAACCGCCAGGCAGGCACCAAGCTTTTTTGTAGATGCAACGAGGCCGATGTCCTATTTTCAGTCATGCGACCGAGCCACGAGCTCGCTCTGAATTAGGACGCAGACTTATCAAGCCAAGTGTTGGATGGTTATTCGGCTGAGCCAGTTTAATAGAAGTTTGCTCAGACTAATGCTTCCTCGGGATGGTGGCGCATGACATGAAACCCTATTGTTCAAAAAGATTTTATAAGATTTTGAGCTTTACAATGCAAGTATTCCACTTTACATATACAAGAAAAATGGAAATTAGATGAAAATAAGTGCGCGCAAATGAGGCAAAAGTAACAGAGCGCAAATGTGCAAAGCCTTGTCTAGCTCTGTCCTTCGCAAAGCTCAGTGTAAACATTTCAAGCATTCAGGTAGCACAGTCCAACTTTCAGCCTGTGCCGTCACTCTTGTCACTTTAAATAAGAGCAATGCCAGCTGTCGCTATATGATGTTCACTTGATGACGAGCCCTAAATGAAACCTGCTGTTTCACTGCCTCTTAGAAAGCCTGTGAAGAAACAAGCTTTGACACAGCTTTGGCTGAGCACATTCAGCACTTAAAGATCACTCATGAGATGAGAGAAGCATCCCTCTGTAATGCGACAGTACAGTCACAGGGGGTAAAATGATTCTGTAATTCACTATACATAAATCTTGAGAAATTATTTTCCAGTAAAACATGACTCAATTTTTTGTTTTAAATACTGTATAGTGAGCATTACTGCACTGCTTTGAGGATGAAATAGTCCATTTTAATCCAGCATTTTCCTGGTCTCTGTATTATTATTATTTTATTTTAAAAATGTGATGATCTGGCTCCTATGAAACCATTTTTCTCATTCTGTGCTGTCACCACACTGTTGTCCCACCTACTATCTGTTACACTTCATGCGTGAAACCCTATCATCACTCTCAGTCTGAAGCAGCTCCAATGAGGTAGAGGAGCTGTAGTTTGAAGACAAGTTTCCAGCTGCATTAAAATTCCAAGACAATGCACTCTGTTGCAGTAATATACAGCCAAGGATAACTGGCCTACAGTCAAGCCATCTGGATCAGCAATAATTTCTGCTGTAAACTTCTACATGACAGAAATGCACCTCTCATCCTGCAAAAACTGAAAAAGAGGCCCAACGCATGAGTTGTAAAGGCCACTGAAAGTGCTACAATAGTTAAACATCAAGAAAAAAACAAAAGTAAATATGTTTACAAAATAAATGAGCGGGGGCTCTTTATGGGATCATAATCAATAATTTAAAATGATCCTAATAAGACTTTTACACAATCTGACTTCTGTTTGCAACAGCCAGAGTCACCGCCCTCTGCTGGCCATAAGAAAAAATACAGCTTTAAGGCACTTCAACAAATAGCCCTTATCAGACCTGGGAGCACATATCCATTTTTTTATATCCAGTTTATGAGGTCAAATGAGCACCAGTTTTAATCCAAATATAAACTTGAAATTTCAAGTGACAATTCATATCACATTCATGCAAAAAGCTCTGGTGTAAAAAAGAAGTGACTAACCAAGACTTGGACTGTCCAAAGTGCAGGTAATTGATGCTGTAGAGGTCCATGTCCTCAGTGTGCCAAGCAAAGGTTGTCTTCCACATGCCAAAATACAGATATGGTGTGTTGACACCCTCAATGACGATCCCGCATTCCTGCTCCACCATGTCCAGCAGTGTATTGAGACGGCCAATGTTCCATTCTTCAATATCCTGGAGAGTTAAAAAAAAGATTTTTTGTTTTTATATATAACAATGGAGCCTACATTAACTACACTTACACTAGGTCAACAAACTCCATCAGTGACCACCAGGTGGTGCTGCAGTCAGTTATTTGCTTACCAATTGTCTAATCATTGATATGGCTCCCATCATATCTCACTGACAGCACTATTTTAAACGTTGCACCAGCAGGAGTAGAAATCTTTCATTGTAAAGCCCTGAATTCTTAAAGCAGCTTCCCATCATCATCATCATCACCAAGGATAGCATTCTCTCCAAATATCAGCAAATAAATATCTAGATCAAAATATTTGAGAAGACAAGCTTCAACTACCTCATCATAGATGGAGCCACTAACATCAGCACCATAAAGCGGCGACACAAAAGTCAGGTTCTTCCAGTACTTCCTCTCGAGGTCGTCAAAGTCCTTGTGGCGCGGTGTGCAGTATCTGAAAGCAGAGGAAAATGTCTTCAGTGCTCTTCAACTAAACTCTCAAGCATCAACCATGTGCAAGCAGCTTGTACATCTACAATCAGTATGGTAATAAAATAATGAAAATCCAACATTGCAAGCTTCTGTAGCAGCTCTGAAACAAGGTCAGTTTTCATGTCTTGCATTAATATTCTTGTTTAGTAGTTGTAGCTTTTTATGCAACCATCTAGTTTTAAAAAAGTGTGCATTTAAAAAAAAACAAACATATGGTTTAAACTAGCATTTTTCACTAGAAGCCAAAAAAGATAATCCAAGACAAGACTTCAGCACCATGGCTAGAGAACGTGTTTCTCCCTCCATGATCCATTTCATCAACTTTAATGTCATATCATCCAGTGGCATTAAAATTGATTAGTTTTAGCAGAAAACATGTCTGTTCATGCTGGCAGTTTCCTGCTAATTATAGGTACAAATAACATGGTTCCTGATTAACACTGAAAAACTAGAAGGCATTAATTTTCTTTGTCATCATCAAGACAGACTTTAAAAACATTTTTTCTTCGTTACTGTGCCTTTGCTATATTTAGTACAATTGTTGTTTTAAACGATGTTGTGTTAAGAAGACTAAAAGCATCATCTGTTCTCATAAGAACACTATTTGGTCAAGCTTAACTCCTTCTAAACACACACACACACACACACAGAGTCTGGAAACATTTGTATGCAACCATTTATGAATGAAGCCCCTAAGCTGGGGACCAACTCACTTCTTGCTATTGGCCAGTTTGCGGTATTCACCCACAGTCATGGATTTCTTCTGAATGTTGTACTGAGTGAACAGACCCGACTGACCTGTCACCACCTGACTAATGGGAGCTGGAATCACCATGTCCTCAATTGTATCATAGGACTTGCGCGGTTTCCATCCTGCAGGGGGAATCACCTGGAGAAGAAAAAAGGATGGTTAATGTTTACAAAGACAGATTAAAATTCTATTCAAATTCAGACATTTATATATATCAAACTTCTAAATTTAAATGCCAAGTTTTCGCTGATATCAGCTTCGAAAATATAACGTCTCGTGGAATTGTATCTTCTAACAAGCACTTGCTAATATGCTTTGAGGCAAATAGATACAGACAGGATTCAAAGTGTTACAGCAAGACTTTTCTAAAAGTAAAAAAATCTAGTGAGGATAAGACTGCAGTGGATATATGAGTATGTGTGTGTGGGAGTGTATTGACCTCACCTTTGCCAGGCCGGCACGATGAGCTCCTTGACTCTCCATGTAGGCGATATATTTGGCAAAGTCTTTAAACTCCTCCATGGTGGGCCTGAAAGTCATGATCTTGCAGCCTGGGTTCTTGGAAGCGGCTGGAGGCAGAGCTGGCAGCAGAGGGCCGGTGAGCACCTCAGACCCTGGAGCGAGTTCTGGGGCCACACTTGAGTCTGCAGGCTGAGCTGGGTTAGGATGTGGAGCAGCATTTTGTTCTGAGATTACCACTTTATTGAGGTTTTCAGCTATTGCTGGCTCCAGAATGGGAATCTGGTTTGGGGCTTCATTTGAGCTGAGAACTGGGGGAGGGGCTGGGTCAGTAGGAGTGGATGAGGCTGGGGTGGGGTGAAGACCCGACACATCTTCCATGGACATGTCGGTAGCCATTGGCTCTCGAAAAGATTGCAGGTAAACCTGAGGAGGAGATCAGTGGCAGTCAGGTCATACACGGTCCACCTCAAATGTATTCAAACTAAAGGGAACTTCTTTGGAAAGGCAAATCAGATAAAAAGGCAAGATGGATAACGTGCTAAGAAATGTTCCAATTTTTTAAAAGCAGTAGAAAATGGATGGATGGATGGATGGAAGTTTTTTTTCTAAAATGGAAAAATCCAATTTCCTGACAATAATCTATGATTAGTTTTGTATGTTTAAAATGTACATCTCAATACAAAACACTGAAAACAGACAAAATTTAAGGGAAAATAACAAAATAAGCAGATTTGAATTTGAAGAAAACTATAAACATTTTTTTAATCTGACAAAACAACTCAATCTTAGTGCAATCCACACAAAGCAGACCTACCCACTTCCTGAGTGTCCTTCATCACAACATTACTGAAAGTACTATCCAACTTACAATTAAAAAGTTGGACTTCTACATCTTGTCAATTTTTATTTCCATAACAGAAATAGAAATGACTCTCACTGCTTCCCACTGACTTTTTCGCAATTGCTCAGCTTTCAGAAACCGTTTGAATTTTTCCGATAGGACAGACCATGTCCGGATAATTCCGGTAATCTAACGTGCGTTTGATCAGACGTCTCAACGGTGATGCGCTCGGCGTTAACCAACTGTTCACGGGAAGGGCAGGTAACAGGTGTATCAGCGGCTATCGTCTGCTAATAAAGGGTTAATATATTGTTAATATTTTAAAGCATGATTTTTTTTAAAGGCTTTACCTCTTCAACTGCCAGCAGTTCACTTATCTTTGCCAGATTTAGTAAGCTAAAAATCAATCAAGCAGAAGCGGATAAATAAGCAATACAGTATCTAAGCAGCTGGGTGGTCAGTGCTAGGTTGACGCCCACAATCCCACCACACCCATATCCAATTTGCCTCGGGGTTAGACAACTTTTGTTGCAGAACAGTTGTCTTGGGAGATCACTGTGAACAAGACGTCCCCAGCTGCACTACAGATGACAAGTTTACTGCTCCATCAGCATGACTGAAATGTTTTAGCTTTATGTTAGATGTGTCAGGATATATTAGCCAGTTTCAGCTCTGCATATGCACCTAAATAAAATAAAGACGCATGTGCACAACTTCAAACACATGCGCCGCCCGCAAGTTTAAAATGGTTCTGGTGGTATTAATGTACTCTGGGCAACCCGACTTCCTGCTACAACATCATGCAAATTATGCGTGCTATCATTTGCATCAGGCACAAAAGCCCACAATGCATGTGAAGCAATATGGTGTAATCTTAAGAGGCAGATAGGTTTAAACTGACAAGAGTCAACAGCATGTTTGCTTTGCTGAAAATGACAACACTTGTAAATACTACACTTGTAAATCTTTCAAAACATCACTCTCTTCACAGCTCGGACCAATAATAAACTAGGTTTGCCTTCAGAATTTATAGTGACTGTTTACAAATGGTTTTATTACATCTTTCTAATGGCTTACTGCTTTAGACGCTGGGACCCTGTTTTTACCTGGGACTGACCTACTAAAGTGAATGGAGGCCACATGACCCCCAGCTGGCTAATCACAACAAATAGGGGCCTTTAACTCCATCTAGGCCTAAAACTTACTTTAACTGTGCCGCAAGCAGTCCCCCTGAGAGGCTGAAACTCATAAATTATATGAGCTTCCCTGATGGTTCATTCGCATCTTTGGCTTTGCAAGTGTAAAACGACGCTGCTCGGTGGCATAGTGTCAACATATTATTGGCAGCTACTGCTAAAGGCGACGATAGCCCTACAGAACTGCCATTAACTATTAGCATTTTAACCCAGATCACAGCGAACAAACGAAAACAGCCGAAGCCATTTACGGTGAGTAAAAATGTACAGCTCACATAATCGATTAATGCAAGTTGCACGTATGCACCATCAACCGTTTCATTTAAGGAGCTACACTTCACCGAGTCCTGACGTAAATGTATTCATAGCCAACGCTGGCTAGCTTCTGCTAAGCTACTTCCATATCTGCATTTAGAAGAAAAAACAAAACAGCGACGACGGAACATACTCCGTGAACAGACGAAAGTATGGTCTCTACAGCTGAATAAAATAACTACAATTAATGATATCTTACCTCCTGCAGCAAAATATATCCCTCTCCCTGTTTCGTTCAGTCGTTTTAGTTTCGTTTAGTACCGATTCCCTGGATCGATTTTCTTCTAGCATTAGCAAGCTGGGGTTGTTGAGGGAGACACGCCCATTTGTACAACTCTGCCCAGTGGTTGGTTAAGTTACAGGATTGATGGAAATCGTCCCGCGAACATCGACATATGATTGGTTTATTCGGTTATCGACACGCACAGGAACCAATTAAATCCGACGCTCACTACTATATAGTATCCGTGGCTCGCACGCAACCAATGTGCACGTCACGCACGTACACACTGCCGGGTTTGCTGAAGGTTGCTATGCTCTCCTGGTCAAGAGCGAAAACACCCTCAGTAGGGGTAAACCCGTTTAACAGTCCCAAATACTCCTATACGACTTTCACGTCCAAGTTTCACGGCCAAACTAAAACGGCTTTAAAAAAATACATATTTAATATTCCCAAAAATACACATCCAGCATCAATTTTTTATTGAATAACACTGAAAAATGTATTGACAAAATTTTTTTTGCACAAAACACGTGCAAGCAATTCTAAAACTACATATCAAATGTATGGGCTTCAAAAAAAATATACAATTTCAGAAAATATACATTTCCCAGTCTATGCAAATATTTGTATCTCCATCAAAACTAAGTGATAGCACATGGATAGATAAGACAGTGCTGCTGAAACTGAACACCAAATTGTATTTGTAAAAAAAGACAATGGCAACAGCAAAATGCAGTGAAAATTCAGTGTACATGAATTTCAGGATCAGCATGTAAAACAAGCATTTCCTGTTTGGCTTTTTTTGACAAGGTCAGGTAACACATGTGACCACTGGAGATACAAAAGGCTGACTGAACACCCCCACCATAGATGGCAGAAATGGATTATAAAAAGATGAAAAGTACACTTTTAAACTTTAAGAAAAAAATACACCTAAATTTCTAGACGCAAGTAGGTTTAGGCGTCAGGGACATCTAGAGAGCTTGACAGACATGAGTTCTACATTACACTCTTGGTTAAGCACTTTTTTTTCTCTTTGGACTTTAATAAAGTGAAACTTTTCAAAAGAAGGGATATCCAAATCTATGCCACAGAATCAAATTTCCTTACTAATCCATCATGTTTGGCATCTGAATGATTTATCAAGTTCAAAGCAACATTTACAAAATTCATACATCAGTAAAAAAAAATTCCTGTATGAAAACATTGAGGGAACAGGCACAGCTAGAAAATCCAACATCTGATGACAAGCCTGTTCGAATGCAGGAAAACAAAACTCATCTGGTTCAGTTTTCACTTGCATGTTGGGCATCAACTATATTTAACAGAAACAGTGAGATTTCAATCATACAAAACATACCAGGAAAGAAAAACAAAAACTTGCTATAAATTCAACTGCAATAGCAGAATTAAGACAAATTGCACCAAAAAGTTGGCCTACCTCACAGCAAAGCAGAACAGACCGGATGATGATAAAAGGCTTGTACAAATCGGGCAAAACGGCTTAACCAATTTTGACTTAACATTCTCTTTAACAAGACCTAAACACGAGACACTTAGTTTAAAATGACACAATTTACATTATGAATAACATTAGAATTAGTTAATGGAATCGAACGATGCACTCGGGAGTAATAACAAATATCAAGGTTGAAGGCATTAATGGAGTAACGGTACAGCCAGTTAAAGGAATTTTTAAATTTATCATTAAACACCACATTATTGCAGCTCCAAGGTGAAAATGGTAATATTGAAGTCCACAAATATTGCAGTTTAATAATCATAGAATATATTAAAAGAAAATGATTCTTTATTGCCTCTACTGAAAATGGCCCTGACAGTTTACATCGCATTTCCTCAAGGGCTGAATAAGCAGCACCAGTAATCATCGCCCGTTGCTGTACCCCGGGAAAAACTGACTTAGAATGTCTTGCAGAGGTTTGTTGACAGACATGGAGTAGTTTTTGCCAAGGTCGTGCCTGCAGGCCGGGCAGGTGTACACCTCTGCTCTGAAGGACCGTTGAAGGCATTCCTGGAGGACAAAGGAAAACAAAATTTAAACAAGATAATCCAGGTATTGTTAAATGACACTAATACTACTATACTATAATACTATTATAACTACCAAAGCATTTATTTCTAACACTCCAATAAGATTCAAGCACCCTCTGGATTTTTACATCACTCCTTAAAAACCATCCATATAGAGCCTTTCAGCACACTCAGCAATCCAGTTTCGTGACCTTCACCGTTCAGAGTACAGCAGTGGCCTGGACTCTAACACCTCTCTCCACACCAGAAACAGATGTTAAGAGGGCAGAACCCTTGCACCAAACTACACGTTTGCATCAAGCCTGAAACACTGTTCTGATCAGTCACTTCCAGTGTTCACTGACACCTCGCTGGAGACGTTATGTGCCAGTATGCTCCGAAGTCACTGCCATTAAAAACAAAAAACAAGGATCACATGTCTTGATGACTACAGACCCCTTGCCTGACTTCCATATTTTTAACGCCAATTCTCGGTCTGAAGTAGGGGGCGTGGCTGGAAGTGGCCCGCAGCCCGCTAGTTTGACATGCCTGCATTAGACCATGAGTACAGTTCTCCTCAAGGCTCTGTACTTTCTTTTTTTTCTACATTTTTCTACAGTCTGTCAAATGCCTGAAGTTCACAGACAACACCCTCAATGTGGGGGAGAGTCTGAATCTGGCAACCTAGTGCAGACACAACCACCTAGAGCTCAATGCTATCAAAACTGTGGAAATGATTGTGGACCAAAAGGATCCCAACCCCACCAGACACCATCACCCTGTGTTGCTGCCCAATGGACACTTGGGAGTCTCTCCCTTTCTGGGAACTGTCGTCTCCCAGGAAATAATGTGAAAGCCAAACATCAGCTCCCTCATCAGGAAAGCACAGGAGATGATGTGCTTCCTGCAGCAGCTGAAGAATTCAACCTACCTAAGGCAGTGACGGTGCACATCCAGTTTTCTGCTAGAGCAGAAAAATTTTCAACCACCATTTCCGATAAAATTTTCACAATTTGCTTTACTCGATGCAAGACTATCCCGGAAACTAAGGACTACAAAGTTAACATGTAAAGGCTGAAGGCAAATGTATGTCTTCGATCAAATATTCTGATCATTAACTAATGTGGGGACATTAATAGTTTCTTACCCTGCAGACGTTGTGTTGACACTCTGTGGTGATTGGCTGAAAGACCACTTCTTGGCAGCAAATGCAGAGAAAAACTTCTTCAACTTTGTTCAAGAATTTCTGAAGGAGAAAAAAGAAATTAGATGGTTTCAGTGTTTTGTTTTTTACAGTGTCACAGTCTTCTATTTCTAGCAGCATTTATTCAAAAGTTATAAACTTGTGATTACACTACAAGGCCCAGTGTGGCTTCAAAAAGCAGCAAAATACAGCACAGATGAAAGTTTCACCCAACACTTTTTCACAGAATATAATAATTCAGCAAATCAGTGCCTCCCTAAAAGCACTAATAATCTAAACCTAGCTTGACACCAGCAAATCAATTTAGACAGCTATATTCACACAATACTCATTTTCTATTTCAAAGAATAGGTTCACTTACCAACACACCCACAGTTTATCCAAACAGCAATTTAAGTAAATATTTAAAAACCATTGTGGTAATTCAAATAAATGTACAGATATTCTTACCGGTCCCAGTGACAGTGACCCCATGGCTTCGTCCCACAGCTTCTTGTTTAGCTTGTCATTCTTGATGAGTGCCTTCTGCTCCTGGGAAAGCTTGTACACCTCTACCTTCATTTTCTTAGGACTCTTGGCAGGTGAGGTCTTTGAGGATTCTGAGAAACAAAGACAATTTTCATTAGAAGGTTGCAAAATACAATTTTAGTTAGTTTAATACAGAAAAAAGTCAAACAGTGTCAACTGCACCCAGAGATCACCACCACCTTTGAGCACATCATTTTCTGTTCCTATCTGTGACACCACAAAAAACACAGTTTAGCTGAGACAACATACCGCTGCCCTGAGATTTTCTCTTCCTCTTGGTCTTGTTGGGTGTTGCCTCTTCCTCCACTTCATTTTTGTTCTCCTTCTCTTTCTGATAGCCTGCAGGATACTGGAACAAGAAGAGTCAATTTTATTAGATTAAACTAGAACAATACACAGAAGTTAGCAGGTCAAAAACTCTTAGATGTAGCATATTATATTTACCAGGCTACTTTAAGTGTATTGGCTAACACACTAATACTTTTAATAATGCAAAAGTTTATTTTTTTCAACAAATTACAGGACAACATGATGTTGCCCCTGTCCAGCATCCCAAATACTAAAGAAATATGCAGCCCATTATTGCCCTGGATTTGTATTGACCCACGAAAGAATAAATATCATCTCTACCTGCATGGTGAGACCGAGCTTCTTGATGCGCTCCTTGCCATCTCTGGTCCATGGTGCCGGCTCATCATCATCACGCTTCAGCAGATACCGCCAGACCAGGAAGCCTGATTTGCCTTTGTCAGGCCAGTACTTCACCACCTAAAGGAAGACAAAGAAATGAGTCAAATGTGAAGTCACTGCTTGCTGCTAATTCTTTTTAAACAAAAAAAAAAAAAAGGGGGGGGGGGTCGTTAGGGGCGGGGTGGGGG
>VOQJ01030160.1:100454-117845 GCA_015052665.1 Apistogramma diplotaenia
ATAGTTTGTGGGTGTGGTTATTTTTAAAAAAAAAAAAAAAAAAGGGGGGGGGGGGGTTAAATAACTGCTTGTTTTCCTTCATACCTTATATATTCCATCATATCGGTTTCCTTCCTCAGGGCAGTATTTACTGTGCTTGCGTCCCTTGCAGCTGCGTACCACTCTAACTGGTTTGCCTTCCTTCCAGTTTTTGGCCTCTGCTCCATTTTTGTCATTGACAGGGACGTTGCAGTTGAGAGCCAGCGCCCTGGTTAGCCCCAAAATCAAACAAATTACATATGCAAATACAAGCAGAGGCAAAACTAACCACATAACCTGAAAATTAACAAAGGTGAGTTTTTATGTCCTCGTCATACCGGTTCATGTGCGTAAGGGTCTGATCACATGATTGCTCAGCAGTCCTCTTGTTTCCAGACAGATCTCGCCCTCCGGAGCCGGTGTAAGTGAACTCATTACCATCATCCTAGAGGTTAAGACGCACCACAAATATTAAATACTAAACAACTTGTCAGATTGTTATATATTTGAAAACACTTTAGAATACAAGACTGATAACACTAGAAAGAAATTATTTGAGCCCCTTTAGCTGACACATTTTTATATACATTATATAAACTTTTATTTAGGTACCATTTATCTCAAAACTGACAGTAAGCAGCAACTTTTTTTGTTGTAACTCAAAAACATACCACATCATCCTCATAGCCGCCTGCCAGGACCAGAGAGTAGGCACCATCATTACTCCTCCCATGAATCCCAGCTACATGAGGCCTATGGACACCAGATTCACTGACCTAAGGAGGGGAAAAATAGATAAAAAAAACAAAAACAAAACACACACACAAAGACCATTATTCACAAAACCATACAAACTAATAGTTTAAAGTTTGGGTAATCAGGTCTTTACATTTAGAAGCAAATACATATTTTAAACACTTAAACATGTTACTCTACACATTATGATAATCCATGTGGAGAAAAACCGACCTGCACTCTGAACTTCCATAGGGAACCGACAGGGACGCCAGGTATTGGGCCATGATGGTTGGATGGGACAATGGTGCACTGTTTGGTTCGGCCAACACAGGCCATACCCTGAAGGAAGAGATGTCAATCATTTGTATTTGAAGACACTGGTGTTTAAGAAATAAAAGTATCTCATCATAGAAAGATAAGTGTAATTGTCACTCCTTAAAAAAAAAAAACAGAAAAAAAACAGCCTTTGACTAAATCGTAGTTTTTAACAGCTTAACAAAACAAAACTGTGGCAGCACTCGCCTTGCCCCAGTCCCTCTGGCTCGAGGAACTAGCAGACGCCATCTTAGCTTTCTTCTTGCTCTCCTTCAGCTTCTCTCCAGCCAGCACTACCTCACTGGTGTCATTACGACAACCTGGGCAATACCTGAGACGTGTAAAATAAAAAGGTAAAGTCGAGCCCAATCTTCCAAGTTTTCCATTTAAATTATTCACTTTTGACGGGTAATGACCAATACTCACCAGTCCTCGTCCTCAGGGATAGAAGTGAGTGGAGGATCCAGACAATAGGTGTGAAAGGCCATGTCGCACTCATCGCACAGCAGCTGTTTGTCAGGATCCTGCTTGATGCCGCAGATGTGGCAGTTACACCAGCGACAGTTCTTTTTGGGATCATCCTTACAGTGCTTGCACTCGGGTCCATTTGATCCTGAAAATTATATTTAGTTATACATTTTGTTTCATGATATGACAGTCTGAGCATGGTAAGGCAGGTGCACAATAATGCTTTAACCCACTTTTTAGTGGGCTCTCAGATCCAGGTTGGGCGTCACTCAGAGAACCAGGCTCCTCAATTTTGTAGATTTCAGTCAGGAACATGATGCGGCAGTCATTCAGAGAGTCACCAGCATCACTACATATTTTTTTTAAAAAGAAGGAATATGTCAGTAAGAAATGCACAAAGACAGAAATGCAAAAAAGTATATATTTTATGCCTTCATAAAAGCTAAACCTGTTTGAAAATGAGATACAAAAATCTGATGTAATGATCATGAAAGTCATTTATCTATCAAGCAAAAAGATAAGTAGTTGGTTAAACTGTCAAATTATTTCAGTGGCATGTGCTGACACCACAGCAGGAAACTGGCTTCTATACACCTGCTGTGGCATCCAAAAAGGAAACTATGAGATACTGTTACAACGAACCTCAAAACAATGTTCACCTTCCACCACAGCCAGGTAAATCTTCCTATATGTGATTAGTTGTAACAGATACAAAGCACGACAACTCCAGCTTATATGCAATAACGTCTTTACCCGAGGATAATCTTGGCGTAGATCTCCCGCTGGGTACGAGTCTCCCGCCTTTTCTGGATCTCAGCATCATACCAGTAGCCGCGTTCCTTGGGTTCATCTGGGTTGTAGTTGAGCATAACAACCATTCCTGGCTCCAGCTGGTGCCACTGGTACACTGTACGGGCACGTGGCCGAACATCCTTTGCCAGCAGCTCAATCACCCCATTCTCTGGGTAACTGTAACGGCAAAGGTGATATGATTTTGCAGTTCAGTCACCACCCAGACCCACAAGTTCTCTCCATACAGTGCTGCAATAGACCCCAAAAAAGTACAAAATGGGTCTGAATGGTGAGGACCAGCTGCTAATGCAGCAGGTTTGACTGCTACACCACTCACATGAATGTTCCCTCTAACACTAATGCACTTGCCATCCAAAAAAACAAGCGCACCTTTCAATGATGGCAAAGCCAAAGACATGAAAATGAATTAAATGTTTTGTCTTGGAGCATTTTTGTCAATAAGACAGGAAGAAATTAATTAGTTTTAAAAAATTATTAACTTCTTCAGTTCAGCAAAAGAACACAAATGTATTGCATGCATTAAAACAGGGCCTGCAGTTTTGATTTGCACTGTTCCAAGAACATATTTTAAAGTAGCTCCTCTACTATTTACTGATTTATTTTATTCTCAAATTGCAACACCTAACAAGTAAAATGAAATGAGCTCCAACTGCTGACTGTTAGCACAGAAATCCTGTTCTGTGCTACTACATGATAATCTTGTGCTGACGCAATGATGTGATGGCCTCAACACTGATAGATTTTGAGGTATTTGATCATTTGTAAGACAGAACTTGTGTAAAATTTTTTAAAAAGTACTTAAAAGATATGCTAATTAGCACCAAAAATGATTCTTACTCTTCATATTTAACATGGTACAGTATCTCCTCAGATGGCTCTGCTTCAGCAGCCTGGGGCGTCTTGGTAATGTTCACAATCTGGGCCTCAAACCATGCCCCCATGTTCAAGTCTCTTGCATCCACAAGCTCATTGATCTTCAAAGACACAAAAAGAAAATAAGGTTAGAAAACTTTCAAGACACTTTAAAACTGCAGTCAATTTTTCTGTATAATTCATAAAATGACACCCCCCCCCCCCAAAATAATAATTGACAGGGATAATAATTGGACTGAGTTCAATGCACAGTGATTCATTTGATGTTTTGTAAAACTAAATTCTTAGTCTTTTAGAAACTTGGTCAAGAACATTTATTCCAGCCACTCCAGACACAGGAGATCCAAATAGTCTACTTTTGTAGATTTTTGCAACATTTCCACCAAATGAAGAGCCATCACAATTTTATGAGCAGAAAAAATGTAGACAGCAAGTCTGCAGGTTGCCAAACTGCTTCCAGAATTTGCTTTTTGATATAAATATCAGAGCCAGTCACAGAATCTATTTAAAAAAAAAACTGCTATTTTTTTGCATCTAAATGAGCAGTTCAAGCACAACCAAAAACCACATCAGGACTGGGCTTTTCTAGATATTACCAGGAGGAAACGCAAATGTTTAAATCAGTCTGACCCTACCACTGAACTTAGTGGGTAGCATGTAGCTTGCCTTCTGGGTGCTCAGAGGCTAAATCTAAATCAAACGAGAACCTTCGGTAGCAAGAACATGTCCACTATCTCTTACGTGCTGCATGCGAGGATAAGGCAACTTCAAACAATGCCCAGAACCAATTCTCCCAAAGAATATCTTGGTATAAAGTGCGTAAGGCATGCATCCATATGCACAGAGAGCATCAACTGCACAGTTGAAGTATCAAAATGTAATAATTACTGTACAAAGAATTAAAAGGGACACTTGAGAATTGAAATGAAAATGCTTTTCCACATCTGCACAATTCGCCACGTGTTGGCATGATCTAGATGTTGAAAACCTTTGGGGTAGTAGAGAGACTATTTGACCCTATGACAAGTCATTGTGAAGAAGTATAGTGTCAACAGTCACCCAACTTTTTGCATTTTCTTTTTATTTCTCTACCAAGCTTTTATTCAGACTGAAGCCAGAAACATTAATACCATAGTGCTAGTAGTTCTACAGTGTTTCACCATCATGCCACAGCTGGTCTAAACAGAAAACAACACTGCATCTCATAATTAATTTTGACACAATCATTACAGCATACCTTGTAAAGTCCAAATCCAGGGTCAACGAGTTCTGCGGAGTTTGTCTGTGCGGAAGTTCCCGCAGTTTGACCCTCTACCTCGCCATGAGTTGAACTCTTGTCACACTCGCTCTGGGTTGAGCCACAGCCAGAATCTGAGTCAGAGAGCTCAGCCTCTTTGTCCTTGCTCTTGACGACATCAACAGGGGGCAACTGCTGCCTAACAAGCAACTGCACGATGTCGTTGAGGCCTACATTGTAGTCAAATAAAGTATGGCCATCTTCCATCTGGTGTAAACAAAAGAGGTAGACATTGCTTATAACGTTTCATATTCTGTGACTAAATGTTAATAAAGCAGTGCTGAATACTGAGCTACTACCACCACTAATATAATTTAACTAATATCATCACTACTGAACTAAAATATAATAGTGCTGCATGGCAAATCTGAGCATAATTCAACATATGCTGCCTCACCTGCTTGCCACGGTAGAAGAGTCTTTGTCTCTCTGGCTCCACCTTGAAGAGCTCCACAATTTTGAGACGCAGCTCATCCACCTTAGTAAGTTTGGACAGGGAATCCACCCGATGGGTTTCCTTCCCATCCATTGTGCGCACTTGAATCCACATTGCAGCTGCCCTGTGTCTACAGCCAAACAACAAATTGGATTATAGCTACAGTTGTTTTAGAGAACACACCAATCACGAGTCTTTACTGAATGATTTGATCTAATTTATTACAGCAGGCATTTGTATTACACACTCCTATCATAATACATACATTATTTCTACCAAGTGAAATATACCAAAGGTGTGCCATGTTTGGTTTTCTCTGGTTTTGACAAGTTGTAAAACAGAATGGTGTGCTACGTTAGTGTTTAACTGAAGAAAAAACATGTCTGCTAATCCTTTGTATTTACATGCCTTTCACAGTGAATACGACTTCACAGTAAACATTTGAACTTTGTCTGGTAAGATCTGAAGGCGTCGGCTGTTGATCAACAATTTTCGGTTTCAGTTTCAACATCGAATGAATAAATAGTCTTTTTCTCAGCTAATTGCATGTATTGATAATGAATATGCTAGCTTTGACCCAAATTGTCAACACGGCATTTGAATAACATATCTGCATACAGATGATTATAATCAACTTGAGCCTTTTCAGACTAAAGCCAGACTTGTATTATTCAGCAGATATTGGCATATTACAAAAAAGCAAAGTTAAAAACATTTTCTACACAGTAAGGTACGTATCAATTTGTGAAATATATTGCTGAAACGTTAAACAATGACCCCACCATTACCTCTTCTTAATATAACTCTTGGGCTCTGAATATATAAAAAATATTAGCCAATATGTTCTTATCTGAACTTTAAACATCCAGTATTGTTTATGAATATTAATTTCGTTTTTTCTAAATGAACATTGGGGGATTTTGTTTATTTGCACATTAGTGAATTTCAGTTCTGAGTTATATCAAAACCAAATCCCCATCAAACTGAGAATGTTTCAGTGAGTCTGTATTTGTAGTTTAAGCTGCAAATACTCTGTGTGGAAGACTGCCAAAAGGCTGCATCATCTAATAACACCCCTATAGCTCGGTGTTTTTGTCTAGGGATCATAGGAAGTTTACATGAAACGCTCTCCAGCAGCAGAAATATGACCGTTTCCCTCCCTACTCAGCGCATTGTACTGCTGTCAGCACTGGGCTGTCACTTCAACAGAATATGAGAAAGGGAGGGAATAGGCTGATTTAAATACAGTGCGGGAAACTGAGCTTGTAGGCCACTCCCAGCTCTTTTAAAAGCACATCCGGACGCGAGGGAGCGCTAGCCAACAATGTGCCTTCGCTCCCTGACAATGAAACGCACCTAAACACAAACTCGTATGTTCTTATAAACCAATAATAATAATACAGTGGCTTTCTACCCGTATATTTCGTCCCCGGTTGTTATAAAGCAGTAAGGGGGCCAGCTCAGCGGCGGCTGCGCGTTTACTTCAGCGCTCTCAGCTGTGATCTTGTTCGCTCTGCTGGCTCGAAATAAACCAGCCGCAGTCAACAAAACACAACCCAAAACCTCGAAAACAAACTACTTCTTCCCATTCAAGGTGTGCTATTTTACTCACGCCAGTAACTTCTTCTTAAAAACGCAAAAGAATATATGACAGAATTAATGCCAAACCGAACACAGAAACAGAAAAATAAACAGCCCCGTGTTAGCTTGTTTTTCCTTCAAGTGAAGCAATGAAGTTACAAAGCTAACTCAGTTTATACCATGTACTGCAAATAATGTGGATGTTTTGAAGGATAACAAGTTAAAAGTCCACAAGTTCATCGCCCACCCATATCAATGCTTAAAGCAAACCACGTTACAGTTTATTTTACACATCTTTCAACTACGATATTAACAAAAGGAAGTCAGAGTATATTCAAATGCACAGATACTTTCCCGATGAATATCAGTTTTGAAGCTTACAGTCAACTGGCTAGATAACTTAGTGCAATAAGCAATAGAGAAAGGAGGTAGGACCGTTGCCAAGTTAGCTAACCTTAGTTTGCTAGCTACTGGGTGAATATATCCATCAGAACAATTTTTAAAAAGTAATTAGAACACGCTGAAAATCGCTTTACCTGTTTGTCCGTCCAAGAAAAAAACAGGAAAATTACTTTTAAGGAAAAAGTGCACGCACGTTTCCCCCAATTGACTTCTTTGTAGGGATGGCACGACCAACTCTGCCTTGGTGGGGATTGATCAATGAGTTATTCTTCAAGACTTTGATATCCCGCCTGTTCACGCAATTCAGGCTCACCATTGGTTGCAGTTCTCTATCCACATCGCGTTCATTGGATAACAGAGCTGTCAATCTGGAATGTGACTGGAGCTTATCCTCAGCGCGCGAAACAACAGTCTCGTGAGTTACAACTGGCCTCTGCGTTTTTATCGCGAGATTATTCAGCGCCTTGTAAACCGGTAACCCGGAGAGACAGATGGTGCTTCTGGTAAACAACTTCAGTGGAAGAGCTGTTTTATTGTCTGAAATATGACGGCTTCGTGTTTGTTTGTGTTTTAGAATGAGTTTCCATCTTCACACTAATTAACTAAAGACACTGAACTTGAGTGGACTTAGTAAGTACACCACCTATAGATTCATGTAATTCATCTTAATTAATGATGCGCAATTAAGATACCTCCCCCTCATTTTGGCGGGAGCCGAAAGTTAATGAGACCCACTCGGTAGAAGAACATGAGACGATGGAAAATGACAAGTATATGTGGGAGGAAGAAGCGCTTTTGGGCACACAGGAGACAGCCTATGTTTTTGCTTGCAGACGTGATACATAAATAGCTTCTACTGTTGCCCCCGCACCCCCACTAGGTTCCTGTTTAATCTTGTATTTGAGGTCACATTCTGACTCACTGATCGAAATATATGTCATGGCATCAATTTCTGCTGCAAGATGCACATAAGGCCAAAACAGTTTTACCTGACAATCATTCATTTCCAAAAACTAAAATCTTTGTTGTACAGTCAGACCCTTTTCAGAATGCAAAGAGCTGTTAGTGACTTTATATTTTAAACAAGTTAGATGAACAATCCAAAAAAAAAGTTCAATAAAATCTCTTTATTGCCACAAATGTAATACATTTCCTAGATATTTCTAATTAAAAAATAAATACTATATGCCTGTTGTAACAACTTCCAGTCAGTAGTGGGTGTAATCATAAACAATTTCTTTATATACATCCATTTTCTTCCTCTTATTCAGGGTGCAGGGAGGTGATGGGTTATCATAGGTTAAGAGGCAAGGTACACCGTGGTGCTAGTCTGTTCACAGGTGTAAGACAGAGTCTCACATTCATACTGACAGCTAATTTAGATTCAAAATGATCTTAACACACATTTTTTGGACTTTGGGAGGGTACCAGAATACCCAGTGAGAACACACACAAGCATAAGGAGAACATGCAACTTCGATACAGAAAGGTCCCAGCTTAGATTTGAACCAAAGACCTTCTTGGCATGAAGCAACACCACTCCTCAGCACTACATACTGGAGGAATATGGGGGAGAGGTAAAAAACCAACAAAGGGGTGGGGTGGTAAGTGTGCCACACACTGTAAGGAAACCCTAAAAAAAAAACCAACACAATCAGTAGAACAAGTAAACAAGACAAGCAAAGCAACTGAAACTCTAAATGTGAAATAAAAGCAGAACTAAACACATCTGGAACCAGACCGTTCCTCTTTTGAATGTGATAAAAACCAAAAAAAAAACTTTGAACATTCTTAATTTTGACAGATATTGTAACAATTTAAAAAGTGCTGTCACTAGAGCAGTAAATATGAAAAGTGTTGGACATGCAGTAACATATAAAGCTGATTATTTGGTGAAAATTGTACATTTTTACTTGCACTGTGTGCTAATGAGAATAGGTTAAAAGCCATCAGCTCTAAAAGCAGCAGATAAAGTTCTTCTTTTCAGACAAGAAGTCAGAGTTTTACTATTTGCAGCTGTTTTAACCTTAGTTTTATTGCTCATTTATATTCTGCATTTCCACTCATTCCCTCTTCACCTATGTTGTTCTGCCACCAGCTGCTAGTTTCAGTGGGATGTTGCACTACTAGTATATAAAACCACTAGTGACACAGTTATAGAACAGTTGAGCTAAAATTATTTTTTATCACATCCATGTCTAAATAGTTACAGAAACATTTTATCCACAGCTTTTCCCTATATCGTAGCTGTTCTTGGTTTATAGGAGTTACTGCAGGAGTTCTTACTGCGTGATCAGCATGCTCTTAAGCCAGCTGCATTAGCTGTGCGTCTGCTCTTAACATGCTTTGAAATAATCTTTTGCATCCGTGAAAACTTAATGTTAACTAGTGAGATTTTCTTCCTGATGGGAAGCGCAATGTACCCAGTTTAGCAGTTTTTGTTAATCAGATTTCACTGCTGAGCCTATATACCCATTTGTATTTATATATCTATTGTTTTTATAACCCAATAACCAGTGGAATTCAAAATAACTCCAAATTCATATTGTCCACAGGCATTTCAAGATGGCGCAAATTGTTTCTAGGATGACGCTAAGCAATCGTTTCATTAGGAAGAATTGAGTATGATTTACTGATATACAGAATTCAATTAAGACGATTAGACTCTCATGGCCCATCAAAGCAAAACAGAATTGAAGCAATGATAGAAATAAAGGCAAGAAGCCCACCCTGATAAAGATGGAGGCTTGGATGGCACACAGAGTGACTTGCATGAGGTGGAGATGGGGAGGAGGTGGGCTGCACGAATGAATCTGCAAGGAGGAATGACAGGTAAGCAGAGAGATTTAAAGTATTAGAGTGGAGACTGCTTGGCTTGAAGAAGGCGAGTAGAAAGATGATTTGACTAGAGCAATGATGATGGCATTGAGTTTACATGGGAAAGCAGAAGTGATGTGAATAACACATGGGTCAAACACCCAGGAAACAGAGTGAATGTAGATCTTCCTTATTGAACTTGTGCCTAAGCTTCTTTTGACACATTTTGATGTAAATAGAGAACCTCAGTGGTGAAACTTTTTAACAACTGTGAGCTATGTGAGCTATGAGAAGCAGAGAGACTAGCATACTGTCCCTTTAAATGTAGGCTCTTTCAGATTATTTGAGTGCCTTGGAATTTAATTTTCATAAACAAAAAAGTTTGTTACTCCTTAATTCTCCATGAACATCTGCCTATCTTTTGCACAGTGCCCACTGTGTGAAACTGTGGGCAGATAAGGATGGAATAATGCTTTTCCTTTTCCTCTTAAATCCCCTGACAGAGGGTCTTCCCCTCTCGGTGGAGCTGTTTAAACTGGTGCTGTATGACTGGTGCTGCTATGTAGACTCCTTAAACACGGAACTGAGTTCATGTTGAGAAAATCCATCCCAGTATTGAAAAACTTGCACACTAAGAGGGAAACCGCTGAGGAAGGGGCCAGTCAGTTGTATGGTGTCTCTGTTGTGGTGGATCCTGGACAAAGCTGCCTGGCTGGCACAGAACAGCACTCAGAGCTTAGGGAGGATGATAGGAAGTGTACACGGCAGGCCAAGTCATCCAGGAAATCTTTTTGTAGCTTTGCTATTGCTTGAGAAAGCACAACAGGCAGCGAGTGCACACAGTGAAGGATGGAATCCAGTTTCTCTTCCAGAGCCACGATCCTACCGTCCAGCTCACCGCTTCGATGCTGCAGCTCTGACACCAGATCGTACATCATGTTCTGCGTCTGAAAGCATTATGGACATGCTGAGATCACTTTCAAGTATCAACAGTTACGTAGCTCAGGGATTCTCACATTTCAGATTATTACAAAAGTCATGAAATGAAGAAAAGGTAAACAAGTAAAGGTGTCACAGTGTCACAGTCGGGCTAAATCTTCTACTGTATATTAGCAATTTTTACTTTTAACAAAACTGAGGCGCTCGATGGGGTCACACAGAAGCAATTGTTAGTGACATTAGTCCAACATTTCATAATGTAGCAACTGCAAAGGTCCACTGCTCAGGACAAAGACCATATTTGTTAGGGATGCACTGTGAATATTGTCCCAGTACGAAACCAAAAAGATAAATTTTTTGTTTTAAGTTTTTACTTTTTTTTTTTTATTTAAGAATATAAGAAAAATACTGCTCATACAAACCTTTGCAAGATCAGCAACTGTATTGGCCTGGTCAGTTAATTTCCTTTGCTCCATTTTCACTCTTCGCAGTCTAAAGTTGTGAACCAGAACCACAGTCACATTTGTGCTAATATAAATGCAGCATTCAGTTTGTCTTAATAGCAACTTGAATCCTGATCCACATAATCAGTTTGACTGTAACGCTATTTATCAAAATGTCTGGTGATGGTATAGTGATACCCACTGGTGGATGGCTTGCAGGAATTTACGCTGGTGGTGGCGTACTCTGGCATGGTCAATCTTTTTGACCAGCTTGGTGTTTTTGTAGATGAGCCAGGTTTCCCTCAACACATTTGCTGCCGTGTTCTTTATCTGAAGGAGACACAGTATGTCAGTGAAAAGGCAGAACACAGAAATGTAATGTGGATCAAAGTCCAATGGTACTTATCTGCATTCATAATTCCAAGACAAGACAAGATCTCCAACACCACTGGCTGAAATCCTGCCTCGAACCATGACAGAGACTCCACCGTGTTTTACAAATGGCTGTGGACTATTATAACTTTTTCCTGATTCAAATTCCTAAGGCCGCACTCTACACCATATTCAAACATGCAAAGCTTTTGGCTAATAATTCTTTGAGAATCACATTGTGGGTGCAAAGCTACTATTCTTATGTCAAAATAGAAAGAAATGAAGAGTGGCTCAAGAATTTAACACAGTACTATATACTGTAGGATTAAATTGAAAATGGCATTACTTTCAAGAGTGTTCATCAACAGACCTTTTTGTAGATTTGGGTATCCATCATAAAGTTGTGGACATGTTTCTCAGCTCTGGTGAGTTCTGACTTCCTCGCAACAACGGCCACAACTAAGGCTGTACAACCGGCTCCCTGATCAGGAGAAGAGCAGTGTTAGCATGACTGCAGTTATTACTCAGCTAGTACAAAAAACATTACAATCATCCATGTAGCCTGGGATTTTAAAGCAGTTTTTTTAAACTGGCATTTACTTTTCATTGTTATCCAGACAAATTCACAGAGTGGCACAGAAGATAAGAAGCTTATCTCATTAGACGACCAACTGTGAATAAAAAAACAACACCCCAACTAAAAAAAATGCAAGTACAGGGTTGATTAAAACGTATTCAGTGAGAGAGCAACAAGAGAAAGTTTTGTTATGTGTGGATGGACTGTATAGGTATAAAACTCACCATAATTCCAGTTAACAGGCAAACCCCTTTTCCACAGTAGGTATGAGGGACCATGTCTCCATAGCCGATGGACAGGAAGGTAATGGAGATGAGCCACATTGCTCCAAGGAAAGTACTGGTTACTTCCTGTGCATCATGATACCTATTCAAATATGACACCTGTCTATAAAGCAGTTTATGTTAAAGCTAAAGAGACAACATTTGATTTCAGTTTTTAAAGTTATCAGCCATCATTTTGATTAACATGGTGATTTTTAAGTATCACATTTAAAATGCTTTAAAATGATACCTTTCACATACACGCACTGTCCATGCTGCAATGATCCAACAGGACACACTGAAGACTAGCAGCACTGTGCCGGGGCAGATGGTCATCAGGGTCTTCATGACGAAACGAGTGTCAAAGTTGATCTTGTTGAGCGCTCCAATGCTACGGGAGGAAGCGTCCGTGAACAGCTTACTGTGGAGCAGCATGACCCGGCCAATCAGGTAGAGGCGCAGGAACATTGGCACGGAGAGGATGATGTCCACGTCGGCGTACGCCACTGATGCTGTGTAGCTGAAGGCCAGTCGGGTGGTCCAGGCAAACACATATTGGCCTGGGATTGGATGGATGGCACAGACGAGGAGCTCCAGCATGATGAAGACAATGCGCTCAAAGGTCATTGCTATCCGCCAATCGTCTGCACCGTTGTCTACCATGAAGAGCTGCAGAAGAAAAGTAATAGCAATTTTGGAAGAACAGCATTTCATCCCTTGTACCAAGGCATGCCAAAGCTGGCAGCACAAGATTGTCCAACATCCTGGGACACCTTAAATTAGATTGTCACCATCTTGTATCTGTCCATATGAATCAAAATCTAGAACCTCTATTATTTTATTTTACATTGTTCTAATGTGGCGTATGTTCCTCAATAAAGTTGTATTTAATCAAAGCTCAGGGAACAGCTATAGGCAGGTACATTAGTATCCGGACAATGTGAAAGTTAGTAGTTTTACCTCATTACACCACACCAGTGGATTTTAAATCAAATGATCAAGCAGTGATTCAAGTGCAGACTATCAGCTTTAAACTGTTTAGGAATTACAGACATTTTTTATACACAGCCCAGCCCAGGGTCAAAGGTTATTGGACAACTGACAATTTTATGGCCTGGTGAGGCCAGTTCCCTCAGTATTCCATGACAAATTAAGCAGATATAAGATCTTGAGTTGATTCCTAGTGTTGAACTTGCATTTTGTAGCTGTCCACTGGAATTCCATATGAGATCCACAGAGGCAAAATTCTCATGGATCTGTCTTTAGTTATTTAAAAGTTCATGAATGTAATACAAAGGTCAGTAATTAACTGCATGGTTTGGTCATTCATACCTGGATTTCCCTTGCGTGGTACATCACAATGAGGCCCAGCAGAATAGCGGTAGAAAGGCTGATCAGGCCTTTTAGCACATATGAATACATCGATTCCTGTAAATGATGAAAATAATATCCTATAAAGCTATTAAACTAATGAAAAATCATCAAAGTTAGCATTTTAAATTTCATATATGCAATAATGAAATCACTTTCATTTATCTGATGAAGCATATTATTAAACTTATTTTGAGATGCCAGTGTTTCTGCGCTGATGTGTCCCTTGCTTGTTAAATTTTTAGGGTTTTTTTTTGCACATTTTGTAGTTCATGAACAAGAATGCACCTTGGTGTAAAATCCCCTTGACAGCTCAGTCTCGACAACCATGGCAATAATGCCAAACATCCCACAGACCAGCGCGTAGTCGCTCAACTGTTTGCGCTTCCCAAAGAGAGCTCTCCTCTGACCCAGCCTGTAGCTGATGTCCTTGGTCTTCTTCTGTGGTACGCTACCTTCCTCACCATTGGCCTTACTGGAGTCTTCTCGGATGACTTTGGAAAAGGCGTCCTCCAGGATGGCACTGTGAAGAAGCTGAATAGGCTGGTGGCCTGAAGTAAGCTCTGAAAGGCTAGATCTCAACGTGCCATGGCTGCTCAGGGGTCGCACTGCATCCCCGTTAAGCATGTCACTGCTTTGTAAGGTGTCTGGAGGTGGAGTAGTGTGTTTAGGAAGGGAGACTTTAGATCCACCGGGGTGCTCAGAGACGGTCTGCAAAAGGAAATAAGACTATTAAAAACAGGCATGTAATGGTATTAGGCAGCATGCTACAGTATATGCTGAAAGATGACTGCAAAAAGGAGACAATTTATTCACAAACTGCCTTTATAGGTCAATTAAAACTGCACAAGGAAGTATTTTTAAAAACGCCTGTGATGTGGAAACACTCAGGTTACCTAAACTTCCTTCTGATGCTTCAGATATTAGTAGGAAAACTTAAGCCAGCAGTATCAAAATATGCACCTGACTTTGCCGCTGTCTTGTTCTCTCATCCTCTAAATCCTGGGTCTCCAGTGAACTATACTGACTGGTGGAGAAAGACATGACACTTTTGTTACTGACCAGTGTAGGTGACCTCTTCATCTGGCTTGTTAAGGGCTTGTGAGGGAAGTGGTGGCACCTGAAGATGATGGACGGATCTCCAGAGCAGTTGCATGTTTGATCGCCTGTTATCGGGCAGTGGCGTTGCTGAACTACCAGTGGCTCTTTACCAAAAAGATCTCTTGAGTTTACATCTGCACTAACAGCAGGATGAGGCTGTTTTTGGAGTTTTTGATTACACTCGACCGAGTCCAGAGGAATGTTGAACAAATTTGTAGCTTGGCTGCTGTCTTTCAGTTTAAAATGATTGCAGGGCTGTTCTTTTTGACCTTCTTGGTTAGTGTAACGAGCCATGAAATGATCTTTTAGATGGTTTGTTGCAGGATTCAAAAGCTCTCTCTGATTTGATTGCTGTGGTAAAACCTGGCAAGTAGTTGAAATGTGGCTGCTGGGAGAGAAAGGTTGAGTGTGTGGTGAACATGAAAGGTTTCTTTTAGCCGTTACCCTGGGAAGGCAATCTTCGACCGTGCTATGTTTTGACTGTGGTTGAAAACTAGAGGCATCAGGACAGGAACATCCACATCTGTCATTGTGGTTTGGATGTCCCATACTGGTCCCTGCACTTTCTGCTGAGGGAGAATCATCTCCTACATTGCCAATATGGCCACAAAGAAGCAGCCAGTCCTGATCGCTCAGCTGTGATAAGGTTAAGTTTTGGGTTTTCAGTGGTGACATGTGGGCTGATGCTCTTGGAGGACTGATTCCATTGCATGTTTCATGGGGTGAAGATGAAACACAGCACTGACTTTTCTCCTTTGGGGACGAAGGCGTTTCAACTGAGGTTCCTCTATATGGATCACGCCTTCCCTCAGAGGTCTTTATTGGAGGGGACGGCCCTCCTGACGTACAATGCTCGTGGTCACCTTCATGGAAGACCTCCCCTGTTGAGTCAAGGCGCCGTGTTGCATTGGTGGGTTTAACTAGAATCAGCCTCATGGCATCAACGAAGAGCTGAAATGACACCACACATGGGTCACCAAGAAATGCAACAAAGATCCTGAAATATAAATGTTAAAAATGTTAGAAACAATATAAACAAGTATGGCTTGTTTGGAAGGGCTGCCAGGAGAAAACCTCTTTTCTCTGGAAGTAACACGGCAGCACAGCTTAGATTTGCAAAGTTACAAACTGCAAAACCTCTGGATTAATGTCCTTTGGATAGACCAGACTAAAGGTCAGTGGTTGGACATAATGCACAGCGCCACATTTGGTGAAACACAGCCAATCAGTGCAGACACCTCATACCAGTTGCCAAGCACGGTGGTGGACAGGTGATGATTTGGGCTTGTTTTGCAGTCGTGCAACGTGCTGCAATGGCTAAGTTAATCAGCTAGTCCAGACTTCAACCTGATTGAAATGCTGTGGACCTTAAGAGAGCTGTGCATAAACTAATGCCAACAAGCCTCAGTGAAATGGGGCAGAATTTACCCACAGGGATGTGAAAGACTGATAAATGATTGCTTCAAGCTATTGCCGCTGAAGGTGGTGCTACTGTATAAGTTATTCAGTCATGGGATGCACTTTCTTTTCCACAGTATGCTGTATGTGGTGTCATGTGGCTTGTGGAATTTGTCCCTGAATCAATATTAAGTCCTCTGTTAAGTTGTAAGTATATCATGTAACACTGAATGGTAAAGATAAACTTTTCACCTTTAGGTGTGAAAGACTTTGACACTAATAAAAATGTTAACATTCGACAAAACAAAGAAATCAGTATTCACTGACCAAAAATAAGATATGTCAATCTTGTGTGATTTAGGAATCTTTAGCTTCAATAATGCTCTTTGTTTATCATGAAAGGGAAAAAGGTTCATCAAAAATAAATCTGTAAATTAAATGTAAAATATTTTTGAACTAAAAGCTTTGTGTTAACAAATGGAATAATTATTCAAGACAAAGTGACACTAAATAAAAAGAAAAGTTCAATTATGGGCTTGTTTTTTATTGGATAATAAGATTCTGTCAGTAGCAGATGTGATCCCCTGCTTATGTTTGTTTGCTGCGCATCAAAATCAGAAAGCCTCAAAGAATTATACAGAGCAGCTTAACATGATATTGAATACATTTTGAAAGCAATTCTAACTACAGATACAGATATTGAGGTTTGCATTAGTATCTTAGTTTATCTGAAAAGTGATTTACATTTGAGTTCTCTGCTATTTTTTTTGCCATTTTACAGGGTCACATTTTAGGAGTAAAAGATGGAAAATCATTTAGTATCAGATGGCATTTTAACATTTAAGGATACGATTTTATTTAATCAAACTTGATGCTTGATATTGTTGATTAATTGGATAAAGTTTGGATTCACGCTACTCTCTAAAATGTACATATGCATCCAGTCATATATGCACCAGCAGATTCAATAAAAGAAATAAAACCATGAAACACTCACATGTAAGAATATGGCATCAGCAACAGCTCAACTTTACAAGCTTTATGACTTTAGCCAGGTTTCAGGAGTTTGTCTTATTTTGTACTTTTTCCTTTCAGCAGCAATTAACCCCCCCCCCCCCCCCCCCCAATTTTATTTTAAAAAATAGCAAAAACACAAAATTAAAAACCAC
>VOQJ01030160.1:117865-131756 GCA_015052665.1 Apistogramma diplotaenia
AAGTTTACAATTTTTTGTTCTTTAGCCAGGTTTCAGGAGTTTATCTTTTTTTTTACTTTTTTCTTTTAGCAACAATTAACCCCCCCCCCACCACCACCAATTGTTGTTTAATAAATCAGGAAAAAACAACTATCTAAACACCTTTAGAGCCACAAGTGCTCCTTACCTTCTTCTTCCATATGTTACTCTTGTCCAGACTTGAAGAAGCAGGTTGCAGATAGAAAGTGTCCCTGATTTGCAGAACACAAGTGTTAAGAAGAAAAGGAGCAGTCTGAGTGGGTGTTGGACAGCGGCTTCCCTCCTCCCGGTACAAACGCACAATAAAGGAGCTTTAGAGACGCTTTCCTTTGAAAGTAATGATTAGAATTCAACATGAAGAAAGAAAAGGGCAGCAGCAGCTGGCCTGGTAAAGGGTTGCCAAGCAAATGGACACAGAGTGGGAGGGTGCGGCAACAGGTTAGGAGGCAGAGAAAAAAAATCTGCAACATCAGACCGGCATGTTAAGGCGGAACATCACACATATAACTCAAAGACATAAATTGGGAGTGGACTGCTGGGGTTGCCAGGGAATAACAAAAAATGGAAATGGTAGCTTTCAATGCAGAGTGGAAAATAAAAGGTCAGCTGAAGTTGTCATTGAAGCTCTGCGGTTCAAAGGCCTTTGCGCGTCTCTTATCTCGTCCACCAGAAGAGCCTGCAGAATAAAAGTGTCCATTTGGGTAGTGAGGGTACGGTCTCATCAATGAAGATCTGACAAATTAAACCATAGGAACAATTTTACAAAAGAAGTGTATTTGTACATACATGGAGATGTTTATTATACAAATATTTTTTAGCAGGAGTGATGTTATTTTCTAACCTAAAGCTTTTCCAGTGTTTGTTTTTTTTGGATTTAGAAACAAAAACCTGAAAAGTTTAGATAATATTCAGGATGAAGAACGTGCCATTACAGAATATTGTCAAAAAAATTTTTTTCATGAGTTAGCTACAAAAGTTAGAGTTTTTTGAGGTCTGTGGTAGAGCTACGGTCATAAATCCAGTTTCCCTAATGTAAACGACTACATGCTTCAATTATTATGCTGTTTTACAAATACTTTACTTACACAGAGGCAGCTTGAGCTGTTTTATCTGTGCTCACTTTCACTCCACCTTGCATCAGACAAACCTCTAAAGCCTGCAACCTGCTGCCTCAGCAGCTCAGTGTGCGTGTTGCTGCGCTGGAGAAAACCTTTGTGGCTCACTGTCACGGCCCAAATAAATGACCACAAATGAGATCTGAATCAACAACTGCTGCATGGCTATATGTGATAAGAGCCCTGATCTGGAGAAAATCTGGACAGAAATAGATTTTATGGGAATTTAATTTTGTTGGTGCACTTAAACGAATGTAAGTTGTTTTGTCACTACTGAAAACCTCTCCACACAGCAGGGCTTAGCTTCTGCCCTTTGAAAGAGTTATTTGAAACGGAGGTGTGTAACTGTTGACTAAAAGCAGAGCTGCATTAGTTATATGCACACATGAGCATGAGGCCACTATTTTAGCACCAACAGAGCTCTGCCTGTTTGACGAGAACCCGGGGCTTCTGCTTTTAAGGGTCACAACTGCCTTGTTCTTCTGTGAAACCAATAAGTAATTGCTTTGATGCAGATTTCCATATTTAGCACTAATCAAATGGCACGTGTGGTTTTGACCGAAAAGGAAATAGATTCTGCTCTAAGCAGTCATAACCCAAGCAATGAAACGGAGGCCTGAAAACACTGAGGAAGCGTCGGTTAAAACTTTCCATACGGTAAGGCTGGCGAGCCTGTGAAGCCATCATCCTTGTGTCAACATAAAGTTTCAACACTTACTGTGCCATCACACAGAGTACCAATCAGCAGCCACTCCATATCCTGCTCGTTTAACACAACCCTAAAAAGAAGGCAGCAGGCATTATTATTACAGTTGATCTCTGCAACCACTTCGCCATCCGTTATTTTTTAAGCAAAGTCAGGCTCTGTTCTTACACTTCTGAACCGCACTGGGGATATTGTGGTAGAAATCTCACTTCCTGTCTATGTACCTTTATACTTCAGCTGCTCTGCTGCAGGAATTTCCCAACTTCGGGATGATTATTAAAATATTTCCTTCATTATCTCATTTCACATTCACTTCAATACTCAAAGTGAGATGCTCACTTGATGAGAAATTATTCTTACACTCCACCCAAGTCCTGCTCAAAGTCCACTGAGAGTATGCATGCATAACTAGTGCACTGTGTGCCAAAACAAGTCCACGTGGTCACAAAATGTTGAAGGGCATACAGACACTCTGATGGAGAAATTTACACCACAGACTGAGCCACACCTCTCCATACCCACAGACATGGAAACTATGGCACGCTGCTGCTGTTTTGCCATTTGAGTAACACGTCCACGCACAAAAGAGGTTGGCAAGTCACTCAGCAGGTTCTGAAGAATCTGGTAAAAGGGCTCCCAACAAGACGAGCAGTATTTAAAAGTACAACAGAAACTGATGATTGAGCAGTGAACTTTAATAAGTTATTCTCAAAACATCTGGCTTCCCACCTCCCCAGGAGTGCTAGGAGAAAAAGAAAGATGCAATTAATTGTTTTTTTAGATGCTGAGATGCCTCATTAGAGGCCACGTGCACATACATGATGATCAGCTGTTACTACATGGGTGACAATGAGTCTCTCCTCGTTAGTGAATGGAACAAGTCAAGTCCTCTGGCACTGGAGAGACTGCTTCTGGGCGGATAATGGTGAAGCTCTCATCAGTCGAACTGATTTTTTTTTTCAATGAAATGATTTGATTTTCAATGAAAGTCCCCAGTGTGCATAGGCAGACAGTTTTAATTATTGAGAGAAAAAGTGATTTCACTTTGAGTTGTAGGTGGCAAAGCGCTGGTTGAGGGGGTTTTCTGGTGCTTTTGTCCACTCCTTCTTCAACTGCTGTTTCAGTTGTGACAATCTCATGTTGGGGTTCTCCTGTTTTAGACGAGACATGTTTGCTTCCTCGTAGGCGGCAAACGCTGCTTTCATCCTCCGCTCCGGGTGACGGTCCATGTCCTCAGGCCCCATGCTGAAACGCAGGAAGACGGGGTCAGTGATGGCGAACGAGACACCAAACATACAATGGCAATTAGCTTTGTAAAAAGTATTCTATAGGTAATTCTGGGAGCCAATGAAGAGACCTCAGCACTGGGGTAATATTAATACCAACTGATACCTGAGAACAGCGATGGCATCTTCTACTGTTCTGGCTTCCACGGCTCCTTCTTCAGGAATAATTCTGTTCACATTCTCCTCAAGTGGAGTCTCCAGGTGGCTTTTTTCTGTGGGAAGATGTTTAAACTCGGCAAAATTACAACACTTTACAACTATTTTATCTCATGTCTCGTACTTTAATCACTCCACAAGCACACGCTTGTCTTCAAAATGTGCTTCACCTTTCGGTTTGAGCTGCTGCTCCTCTTGCTGCTGCTGCTCATTGCGAAGTGTCTCCTCAATCTGCGCACGAGTCACTTTTCCACCAGATCCTGCCTCTTTCTGGGATTTGCCTTTCAGCCTAGAACTTTCCTCATCCAGAAGTCGCTGGTTTTCCTTTTTCCTCTCAAGAAGTTCCATCCTCTTTTTCTCCTTGCCATCCTGCAGTGTCGTCAGAGAAAGAGTTTAAGAGATAAAACTTGCTCCTCTTTTGTGCTTAAAAATGGGTCACGACATGTATTATGGTCTCTGGAGCTTGAAAAATAGGTGACTGGACTCCTTTTTGTTTCATCTCTCGTCCGAAAGGCCTCTTCAGTTCTGGGAGGTCTTTTTTCCCTCCTTGTTTTGCCAAGTGAGTTACCAGATTCTTCAGGGTTAGGCCAAAGGTCTTGTTCAAAGGTCCAGTTGCCTATTTTTCAAGCTCCAGAGACTGCTATGACCTGGATGACTACAACAGTACTGTATGCTGTCTATTCAGAATACAGTGAATTTAAACGGAATGATAAAATCAGTCACTCCTTTTGACATACATCTATCCAGTCTAGTCAGTACATGCCTGTGTGTGTATGAGACAATGTGAGGCAGTGCAGGGCGACGCCTGATAATTGCTGGGTTTCATTTCTCAGAAGCAAACATTGTCAAGTTTATTAAATACCTGTAGATGCACCCACTGTTTCATACAGTAGTGGACAGATGTTTACTTACACTCATGAACATGACTGTAATGGTAATTTTGGACTTTTAACAAGAGTTGAGGGCACGGTAGCTTTTCTTTGTGGATTTACACAACTGAATTCAACAAGAAGTATGAGCTATTTCATGAGCTATCCTGGCTGATTTCCATACCCTACACTTACAGTATACTGTTTATACTGTCTTTATGCTGACTGTTCGCAGTTGGTATAAAAGTTGAATTCAGTGAATGAATCTCAGCCTCGTCAGCTTAAATTCAAACTTGATGTAACCGTTAACGGCCACGAACACCACAGCTGCTGTGCACCAGTCCAGCACAGAGCTTGACTGTAAACTCTCCACAGTACAGCAAACTAACCTGTTTATCCTACATTAAACTGCAGTATTCTGAATAACACAAAGTTAGTCTACCTCAGTTTGTTTTCCAGGACGCTTCACAATATGAAAAAACATCAACTTCACTTCATATACAGATCCAAGATCTGATTTTAAAAAGTAAGCTTTAAATGTCCAGTTTATCAGGTGTCACTGAAAAGTCCTTACCTTTTAATCTAACCTCTCTTCCTCTCCTGTGCTCTTTATTACATCTTTCTGTATCTCTGAGTGAACTTCTCTCTCATTCTTTTCTCTCCCTGGAAACACAGCAGCTGTTCCTTTAGCTAGCAGACACACTGCGTGACAAACTGCAGACACTTTGTGTGGCTGCAGATATTTGTTGTGATTTAGAAGCATTGCATTTGAAATTAACACATCACCCCGTTTATTTTTGCTCCTTTTCTATAGCGCTGGCTAGATGCTTAAATACCCTAACCACAACTTACAGACATCTGCACTCAATCCAGCCCACTGTAGCCCCTGAGTACCGCGCTATAAATGATATATAAATTATCGGTTGATGTTTGAAGGCTCACAGTGACAGGAAATTTCAAAAAAAACTCTTGGAGCCATTTCTAAACAGATGCAGATTGCAAAATCATCAGTTCAAACACCTGTACAAGTTATTCAAATGTGTCACCACTGCGAAAATCTGGAAGAAGACCCAAATCTTCACGCTTTGATGACGGGAAATTGGTGAGAATGTCCAGGAGCAATCCAGGAAGCACTAAGATTCAAGCCTGCCACGAACTGGAAACTGCTGAAACACCAGTGTCACATCACCATAGACTGAGAGGGTGCCAACCAAGAAGCCCCTGCGTCAAAACACACACCTTCAAGCTTGAGTGAAATTTGCAGCTACCCACATGCACGAGCCAAATGCCTTCTGGAGAAAAGTTTTATGGTCAGACAAGATTGAGCTGTTTGGCCACAATGACAAGAGGTATGTTTGTACAAGTAAGTCTTTCAAGCCTAAGAACACTGTGCCAGCTGTGAGACATGATGATGTTATCATCAAGCTCTGAAGCTGTTTTGCTGCCAGTGACACTGGTACACTGAACTAAGTGGATGGAATACTGAAAGAGGAGAATTACCTCCAAATTCTTCAGCTCCATCTCAAATCAACAACTAAATGGTTGACACTTGGCCCAAACTCAATCCTATTTTATAGACCAAGGTTAAAAGCTGAGTCCATCTCAGGAAACTAACAAATTTAAAGCAACCAACTAAATGAAGGACATTTAACCAAATATTAGTGGGGGTGTGTGTAGATATTTGAACCATTATGAATAATTTTGACGGTATCTTGGCACAGGATACTTTGGCATTCAACCCGGAGCAGCCAGGACTTGAACCGCCAACCTTAGTAGGTGACCTGCTCTCCCTCCTGTGCCACAGCCACCCCAAAATCTTTTTGATTTAATTTGAGCTTTTGGACAGAGGCCGTTTTTAGTTTTTGCATATTATATTTTCATTTAAAATTAAAAACAGCATTGACTTTAATTTGCACTGTTTATTTGATATTAATTGTGATGGTCACATAAACGCTAAAAATACATTTGATTCGTTTTAAACTCGTATTTTTACGAGTCATTATTTTAATTGTGAGAAGAGATAACAAGGTGATATTCACAGGCAGGCCTGAACAGGTAAGCTTGAAATAATTGTTGACTAATCAACTAATCAAAAAAGAATAGGAGGACAGATTAGTCAAGTACCAAAATAATCTTTAGTTGCAGCCCTACTACCCTGGAGCTGGTTATGCTTTTTCTGTTTCTGTTTTGGCTTAACTTGACCTGAACTTTAGATCTGTGGAAGTGAGTGAAAGAACTGAGAAACCACATGTGTGACCAACACTAGAAACACAACATTCTAGAATTTTTTATTTTGTGTTTTTCTAACACGTACTTTGTCAACATTTTTACTGTTAGTTATGCTGTCAATACAAAACCTTTATTCTTCTTTCGGCAGTACCAATCCTCTGCATGTCCTCTCTCATTGCATCCATGAACCTCCTCTGAGGTCTTCCCCTTTCCCTCCTTGCTGGCAGCTCCATATTCAAATTCCTTTGTCCAACATCTCCACTATCCCTTCTCTGTACAAATCATCTCAGCCTTCCCCCCTGATCCTGCTCAATACTAAACATTTAGTATTTAATATTTCGCTAGCCACCAGTTATTAAAGCTCAAATTAATTATGATGATACATTTGTACATCAAACCTGCCTAAAGAAATGCGTTACCTTCCTTTGTTCTTTTCTGAGTACATGTTTGTCAGTTTCCTCCCAGAGAGCATCTTCCTCTTCCTGCTTCTTGCGGGCGTCAGCCACTGCCTTGGCCTCAGCTTTTCGGGCTCTGGCCGTGGCCGCCTTGGAGTTCTCACCTTGGAACTTCTTTGGCATCCCAACAGCTGCTTTTCAGCTGAGAGACGAGACCAGAGGACCATGGGAAGAGTAAGAAATTTTTCAATACAGATGCATAGTACCGATCGAAATCGTTTCAATTTTAAATTCTAAACAATAACCAACACTTTCTCATTGGGATATTTACAATCTAGCCTGAAAACAGTAGTAACTGTTCATTTGCATAATGTTTGTGATGTACAGTGCGCAGGAGCTCTTCGGGACTTTAGCTACATCTGCAGCTGGACTGTAGGCTACTTAAAATAGTTCGTCTAAAGAGAAAACTTAACTAGCTATGCTTCAGCTTCAAAACGTCAGCCAGGCTGCAAAAAGTTTAAACTTCACTATCACACGAACGGCTGCAGCTTGCCTGTCAATGCAGCTAGTTGCAGTTAGCTAGTTGCAGTTAGCTTGAGGACGAGCCAGATTTGTTTATCATCCACGTTCCCGCTATTTGGCCAAAATTTAGCAAACGGGACATCCATAAAGATACTATAGTTATCCAATAATAAGCGTGGTTTCATACCAGTAATGAAAGGAGAACCGGGTCGTAAGTACAGTTTGCTGTTGTTTCGAAGAGGCATCCGCCACCTCCTCTCCGAAACCAGCGCGCTCACTGATGACGTCACGTAGCACAATTATACCGTAAACAGGTGCGTTTGCTAATTTCACATTCCAGTGACGCTGCTTCTACCTTTCAATGTAGAAAAATAAGTACTGTTTTATTTTAAACAACAAAAAACAAAGACTATCCGGGTCAGCCGTAGTCAGACAAAAGTTGCACACTGAAGCGATCCGCCTCTGAATTACACATTTTTTTCTTTTATGATTTCTTAAGAATTGTTAAAATTACAAAATAAGTGAAAGTTTTCTTAATATCATTCTGTTTCTATGGAAGCCTGTTTCTGCCACTGTAAATTAACCAGTGAGTCAAAATTATGAAATACTGCCCTAACATTTCAATTTACTGTAGCTCTGCCTGGTCAGTGGCAGCAACACACGGAAGCCTCTTTCCACCACTTAGAGAACAATCAATCAATTAATACATGTCAAAATATTTCTCATTTATGCATGTTAACGTGTTGCACTTGAGGCCTATTACGTACAGTGCCAGGAAAGGATATTTGCTCCCTTCATGATTTTTGTTAGTTTTTCGTCACTTAAATGTTTCCGATCACCAAACTGATTTTAATATTAAACAAAGATAAGGAAGGAAATGTAAAATGCAGTTTTGAAATGATGATTGAATTTATTAAGGGAATAAAGCCTCTCCATGAATTGCCACTTTTTTGTGATGGGTGGGTTTATGTATCCCAGTAATTACAATGCAAATTGGTCCTCGATGAAGGACCAGACAGAGTGATTCCAACGACCCTTATGACAGTAAGATGGATGAATGGATGGACATTAAAAAAATTTTAAAGAGAGATATGGCCAAGAGGGCAGCAGAAATTGCAATAAATATCACAAACAGGATAAATTATAATGTAGATACAATAATGCTGCATCATAAAGGTACTTGCAAAACAGGTCATTTTTTTATTTTATATATAAGCTGGTTGATAGTCTATTTATCCATATAGGCAAAGACGTTACACATAAAAGACACATAGAAACCACAATCATTTTTTGGCACAATACCACATTTATGCTTGTGCAAGCTGCATTATTGTGTTCATTTCTTTGTGGTGGTGTGTTGGTGTTTTACATGCAGCTCCAGCCAACAGAAACAATAAACGCTGGGACTTTTCCCCCTCCTTAGTCCTCGCTCTTTGTGGTCAGTTTATTTTTCTTTCTTTGGCTGCAAACATATTTGTCTCGCTAGTGGATTTGTTTTTTCCACTTTGTTTACTCCGATACTTTCAGCAGTCTCTCTCCAGGAATTTGCTGACATTTGAGTCGTTATATTGATGTTTTGATTTCAGATTGAAGGGAGCGGGAGACTGACAGGAGGATTGAGGCTGTGGCTAGTGTGATGTGAACACTGCTCCATCATGGTAAAGATCCCTCTAGTATAAAACCGAAGTTTTCCATTTACTAGTTGATCTACATCCCCACTCTCATCTATGGTGACCACAAGAACACCATTACGGATACAGGTGGCAGGAATGAGCTTCCTCTGAAGGGTGGCTGGCTTCTCCCTTACAGATAGGATGAGGAGTGCAGGCATTTGGGAGGGCCTCAGAGTAGAGCTGCTGCTCCTCCACATTGAAAGAAGTCAATTGAGGTGGTTTGGGAATCTTACTAGGATGCCTCCTGGGCGCCTCTTGGGTGAGGTGTTGTGGGCATGTCCCAGTGGGAGGAGGCCCCAGGACAGAGCAAGGGTGGAGAGATTATGTCTCTTGGCTAGCCTGGGAACGGTTTGGTGTTCCCCCGGATAAGCTGGAGGAGGTGGCTGGTGAGAGGGAGGGTATCTCTTCTTAGGCTGCTGTCCCCCACAACCCAGCCCCGGATAAGCGGAAGAAGATGGCTGGATGGATGGGAAAAAAGCTATCCAGACCTCCAGCTAATCAATGTTTATCACTGACTGCTGCAAATCTTCAGAACTGCAATGGTTAAATTATTTTCTCTCTCTGCCTTTCATTTGTCCCTCTATGGGTAATTTTTGGTCATTTGTTGTGCACAGAATTAAAATCAACCTTCACCAATAAACAGAATTGATTTCATGGCTACAGCAGTGTGAAAATCTATTACATTTCAAAACATGGCTGACTCACCGTGGAAACAATAAGATGTCACCCTGACAGAAGAGCGACACAGAGATGTTAAAACAAAATAGTTAATATTTTATTATGATAAATATTTTACTCAGATATTGAAGAACGTGAACTATCTTGATACTTAAGTTGCAAAAATAACATTATGTAAAATGATAATGTTTAGTTCTGAGAATTGGACAGTCTAATTATAGCTGGATAACAAAAGCAGCTGGAGCTTATCTGTATACACAAATGTTCTTTAGTCAAAAGTCATTGTCGCTTTCTTCAAGCAGGGGGGGTCTCATGCCCCCTCTTGAGGGTCGAGGACCCCTGGATACCGGGTCCTCCAAGCTGTCATCGTCCAAATCCTTGCTCTCTTCCTCCTCATCGCCTTCCTCGTCTTCCTCATCATCCTCATCCACATCAATCTCACTGTCTTCAGTCTGGAAACAGCAGGCAAGCAGAAACACGTAATGACCACAACCATCAGAGTCCAGTCAAGTGTGTGATTAAAAATAAGTGGAACGACTACTTTTATCAGAAAAGGGGATTTTGTGTGCGTTTTTGTGTGGGGTGGTGGTGATGGGGGGAGAGTCTAATTACTTCCACGACTGGTTTAAAAGGGAATTCTTGCAGTACGGCAACATGTCCATCAAGACATATACACAGATAATTTGACAAATTTAAAGGAAAAATCCACCCTACAGTCCAACATCATGGTTAAATCTCCTTGTATTATATGTAATGGAGGATTGTGTTAGAAAGTATTTGCTTCTTTGATCTTTCTTTTTGAATTTTTGCTTAAAAAATACCAGGTAAGATTAAACTATATTTGCTTTACTACTGGTATGACACAAATAGTGATGCAAAAGTTTTCTTAGTATATTTTTTGAAATCACAAGGCTGCTACTGCTATTGCTGGAAAGAATAGAAATAGCTTCATTAGAACAGGTTTACAGGCGTTGTGCGTCTGCTTTAATTCTACCTTGTTGTCTGAAGGAGTGCTCTTGAAAATGATTATTCGTTTATGTCATGTGGGATATTCCCTACTGGATGAGAATTTGAGAATGGATTTTTCTTTTAAATATTATAAACTAGCTCCTGGTCTGGCACAAACCTTTCCTTTCCGGCGTTTTTTCTTATGTGGGAATGACCTTCTGGACTCAGCTAAAGGGGCCTTAGATAACAAGTTGGAAACCGAAAAGGGGAGAGAAACTGATCAGAGATTGTGTACAGGAGAGCCGGCTAGAAATGACAGATAAAACTTAAAGAGCAAGTGATTTAGCAGTGAGTGCCATCTGGGAAGCCTGGAAGCCAAAATCAACACAAAAGGACTAAAGTCTTCAAGAAGGCAGCTCACAAAAAGAGGAGAAGAAACTGAGGAAGCTACAGCACGACTAACCTCACTGTCACCACCCTGCATGTTCCCGATGAAACGCGCTCCTCTCCCTAGGGAATGGAAACAAAGAAGCAAGGGATATGAGCCACATTAAAACCAATCAATATTTACGCTTTACAGTGGACGTAAAATTGCACGTGAAAATTGATCATAATGAGGATAAGGCTATCCCTCGTCTACAAACCTGCCACAATGCCGTTTCGTGTGAGATGTGGCTTAGCGGGACGCAATTCCTCCATGTCACTGTCCGACCCTTCGTCCTCTGGTACATCGATGTCCGAGTCCTCATCTTTCACTACATAAAGTTTACCATATGAAACAAGTGTGCAATGTGATAGAAAGGTGTGAGATTATGTGATATGTTTTTAGATTCAATTCCGTGTGTTTGTTTCTCTCACAGGAACTCTTCGTCAGCTCCCTCTCGTCTTCTTTCAGTTTGTTCTGCATTAACCTCATATTGTTTTCAGCTTCCTGCAGCAGAGAAAGAAATCAACATACACACGTAAATTTTGCAATATTCATGCGGGCATTATAGAGACATGTTAACAACTTGTTAAAGTATTATAGGACATGTTTTTTACAGAATAATATTCTACACACACACACACACACACACACGCACACACACACACACACACACACACACACACACACACACACACACACACACACACACACACCTCAAATCTCTCCTGTTCCTGTCTATGGTATTCATCCAGCTGAGACTCCAGAAAGCAAAGGTTTCTGAACTTCTCCACATAGATCTCATAGTGCTTCTGCAGATCTTCCTCAATCTTCTCATATTCATCCATGAATGCTGGTCTAAGAGTTGAAGGAAGAACCAAAAAAATGTTTTGCAAGAACTTGCACAGTGAGGATAAACTTATTTGTTACCGATTTGTTTTACGATGAGCAGTGAAAACCTCAAACTGACCTGACACTCTGCAGTGTCTGTAGCCTCTTTCGATTCCTCTCCAGCTCCTGCTTCTTCTTTTCTATCTTGGCGTCCAGACTGGCCTCATCAGAAACAACATTATTCAGCAGGTCTTTGGTCTTTTCCACACTTTTCTTTAACACAAAGACACAGCAACAGATTCATCGTTGGACTATTTAACAGTCAGAAACATGTCCCCTGTGAATTTTGATGAAATTCGCCACCAAAATTACAGACCAAAACCTCCTTGATGGCAGCTCTCAGGGCCTTTTCAGTCTCATTGATCTCCAGAGGTCTGGCAATGGCTGCAGTTCTCATTTCCTGCGAGCAAAGGGAAAATTAAGACAGCAAAGTAAACCCCTGTGCCACTGAATGGCGTCTTTCAAAGAGACAGCCCTATAATTGTACAGCTGTGTTCATTTGAAATTATTTTTACTGGAAAAAAAACTTGGTATTAATGATTTCACCAGCCCTTACATTATAACAGATGAAGGTTAAAATGTTAATTGAGGGCCAACTCAAAGAATTTTAGTTTTATTTCCAATTAATTCACTTAAGTTTGAATTTATGAAGTCATCAATAAATAAAAAATGTCTGAAATAACACGTGTTCTTGACCATGAAATGATTATGAAATCATGTCTGTGTTTTCCCCTCACCCTTAAGTCCACCTCCTTTCCCAGTAAATCATACAGAGATGCTCCTTTCAGCGTGACCTCAGATGCCAGCTGTCGCGCTGCTTTAAGATCTGAAATCTAGAGTAAAACAAATGTGAGATCTAATCAGCAACATTATTGTCTTCTACCAAGGATTTCATAAAGGACAGATTTTTTTTTCCAAAAATAAAAAATACAAGAAAAAGTATTGGATGGCTGGAAATGACACACAGGAAAAAAAATACATGTTAAATGATATGAGATATTTAAAGGAGACATGCCTCTTAGTTATTGCAGAGCTTGATTTGTACTCTCGAGTAGCCTACACGAGACTACAAATCAAGCTTTTAACATTTCCCTCTACAGCCTACTATACAGGGAAATGCCCTAGTTTGAATTTATACTGTAGTTGTCTGCTGCTTGTTTCTGGACGTCAGGTTAAAGATGGATATACTACTACAAAGCTGTGCAAAAAGTCTTGAGCTGCTCCTAATTTCATGTCAGATCTAGATTTAGTAGGTACAATTTTATACAAAAAATTTGCAAATTAGACAATTTGTTGCTTCTAACTTTCTCTTTAATTATTCTGTTACAGCCAAAACTCCAATAGTTATTGGTGATTTTGTCAGACAACATTGTGTACCACACAACTTGGAAATACATTGGAAGTCCCTGCTAGCAAATCAGCAAGAGTGTGCTAACACCAAGAACTGTTTTACTGCTGGAACATAAATGTAACTCACTGCAGTTTCATGATTAAGCATGCACATGACTGAGGACTGAGTGAAACAGACTGCACCTCACCCGAGAGCCAAGGTCAAACTTGAACTTGCTGTTGTCCTCCTCCACTCTGTCACCCAGAGCCATCTGTTTGGTTTTCATAGCACTGTACAGCACTGAGGTGATCTTCAGCATCTCTTTCACTGCATAGCCGTCAGCCTGGTAGAGACGCTTAGTGTTTAGCCTGATATGAGCCTTTGTTGCCTGCAACACAATGAGACACTTGTTAAAACACAACTGTTAAAGATCTTCAGTTGCCAAGAATAAAGTCTACAGTCTATAAAGATTTTCAAGAATACCTCACCATGAACTGTGCCACAGCCTTGATGAAGAATATTCTGTCAGATTCTGTGTCCACATCAGTAGGAACATCACTTTGAGGCTCATATCTACAAGGATAAATAGACGTAAAAGTAGCAAAACGTAAAAAAAAAAAAAAAAAAAAAAAAAAAAAGAAAACAAAAAAA
>VOQJ01030160.1:132508-156472 GCA_015052665.1 Apistogramma diplotaenia
AATCTAACCTAGTTTTATTTTAAATAGAATGCTTCTGACTACAAAGCCTAGCTAGCTCATCGCAGTTAGCAAAAAGCTATCGCTTTGCGTCGCTTTTGATTAACTCTAGGTTAGTCTGTGAAAAGACACAATTATATATACTGCGTATATTATATATTTTTAAACAACAGCGAGGTTAGCAGTTATCAAACGGAGCATGTCGTGATTCAAGCATCGTTACCTGTTGTGGATGTTCCAAGCTAGGTGCTCGGCGGCCTGTACGAAAGACGGTCTCTATGGAAACCAGTTCTGCTACGGAAGCTCAAGACAATCATAAATCAATTCACGAAAATTTTTTTTTTTGCGTGTACACATATATATGGTGAAAGGTTTTGGAGCTTAGGCTAGTAGTTTAAAGCTTTTGGGTATTTTATGACAATACTGGGTTTTTGTTTTGTTTTGTTAATTTATGACAGTTTCTGTGTGGAGTTTACATGTTCTTCCTGTGTCTGCGTGGTTTCTGTCCAGGTTCTCTGGCTTCCTCCCACAGTCCAAAGACATCCACATTAGGTTAATTGGCGACTGCAACATTATCTGTAGGTGTGAACATGAGTCTGAATGGTTGTCTGGCTCTTTGTCTTATCCCAGTGATAGATTGGTGACCTGTCCAGGGTGTACTCTACCTCTCACCCTATGACACCTGGGATCAGCTTTAGCCCATCCACAACCCTGAAATGGGTAAGTGGGAGTAAATAGATGGATGGATTGCTATTGATATCAGTGTAACTACTGTACAATACATATTTATGTAAGTACCTAAATATAGTATACCACTAAGATAAAATGGCCAGTATGAGTAAAGATTTCCTTTTTAAAGATATTCAGTAGGACATTTAGTTGTAACAAGAGAAAAAAATAAACAACTGAAAGATTTCAGAAGCTATTCTTCATAGATTATAAGTTTAAAATGGGCAGAGGTTTTATAACTTGCTCTCCGGGCAATAGGTTTGTTGACAGTGGGCAGGATTTTAAGAGCATTCTACAATCATTCAGTGAAATTTAAATAGGTATTGAAACTTTATGGGATTTTTCTGTTTATGGGTCAGCAATTGTTATAATGAATGGGAGACACCAAGAGAAGGATGTGTTATTATACTTTTAATAACACATTCATATAAGGTATTGTCATTCAAGCCCAGGCCTTGATGTTATGAGTAAAAGTACTTTCCAGCAACATCATATCTAATGTAAAAATATTTTGTTGGCCTTTAATTCAAACATGTAGTAATTTAGAAAAGAGCCAAATGAAATCATGAATATTATTATAAGAATGATTATATTGTCAATATAGGCTACAGAGTATAAAATTTTTTTGACACTTTTTGGCTGGTGATGTGCCTCGTGATTTTTTTTTCAATGAAAATAAATGTACCTTGGCTCAAAAAGGTTGAACAACACTGGTGTAGAGGACATCTCGCTGTAAAACAACATTTTTGATTTGAGCCAGATTTATCTGTGGATGTAAGATATATTTTGCTGACTAAAGTTTAAAATGCTGCAAATTTAATCAAATTCACATCAATTCAGTCTGTAGGGAAATATTTAAAATATAAATAATATTTATCCGCAAGGGCATTTGGGACAGTGCGGGGAACCAATCCGATATAAGAGCGAGCTACTTCCAGAAGAGGGCAGTAAAGAGACTCAAAGACGCCAGCGGCCGTAAAACCTCCAGAAGAAGAAAGGGACGCAGAGTATGATGGAGCAAACTGGCGAGCCCCATCATAACAAGAACAACTCGGCTGACAATGAACCTCCGGCCTGCGGCCTCCACAGCAAACGTCTGAAAGAGTTGGAGAATGCCGCCCTGCAAACAACTTTAATATCACGGATGGAGACCGAATCCGGGGCGGACGGCGGGAGCCTTGCGGAGCAGCAGCCCGGGGAAGGTGAGCAGTCGAACGGCTTGTCCTTGAACCACCGGTCCGGCCTACCGCAGCCTTGCGCGGATACCGAAAGTGAGGAAGTGGAGCCTGATAGAAATGTGGCCAAGGAGCGGGTCGAAGAGGAAAGGACGCTGACGGACCATTTGAATAAACGACTCCTTTCCTCGTTCCTGGAAAAGCTTAACGAAAGGGACCTGGCGCTTCCCGGTGTTCAGCGCCTGGACTGTGCTGTAGCCGACGAGGACTCGAACCGGGCCGCGGATGAGTGGTGAAGCGCCATGCTGAGCAAGGCGGCAGCGGGAGCCACAACGCGGAGGCGTTTGAGGGATTCAGGACAAACGTGCACGGAAGCACAACCTCACGACATTAAAGACTGAACTGCAGTCATTCCTACCAGCTTATTCTGGGAAAGAGGAGTGTCACAAAATGTGATGTTTACTTTTATAAGGCCATGATGGATGAAAGCTTGATTTAAACAATGCAATAAATGATCTTCATGTGTTATAAAGTGCTGTTATTCTCATTGATTTCATATATGTTGCGCTTCCCTGCATTTTGAAGTGACACTAGCTCGTCACCGGGGGTCATACACAAAAATATATTTCACACCAACAAATTTTTTTTGGGGGGGGGTCTAATTTTTCAGGACTTTTAATATGAGAATGAAGTGTACTGATTTACATTTAAATCTCTGCGTTTAGGATACTTTAGGCATGAATGCAGTCACAGATGCTGTGATGTGGAATATATTTTATTTGCTGTGCATTTAATCTGAGCTATAAAACTTTAAAAAAAAAATACAGAGTTTGTGTTGTGTTGATGGGACCCAGGATAAAGTATTACAAGCAAGAGTCATATCCTAAATAAAACTAGCAGCAACCTAATGAGGGGAATTAAACTTGAGTTTTAATTCTAAGTGTTCACGGAGGATCCTGGCTGCTTTTAAAAAAAAATTTCTGCAGCGCACAGTTAAATACACAGTCATAACTTATAAGCAAATAAAGAAAAACAAAACAAATATTCCCTTTAGGAGGAAGATTTAGACTAATATCCATAAACAATAAATTTGAAGGCATCACTTGACTGCTGAATGAGGAAGCAAGAGTTAAACTACAGTTAATGTGCACACAGAACACACTGTGTACCTGCCCATGAATCAGTTAACGCTGGCTGAAGTACAGGTGTGCATTGTTGGGGATATGGAACATACCAGAATGAATATTTCCATGAAAGAGCCTTTCATCACCTCGGAGAGTCTTTGATTGTAGTCTGTGCTTATACTTCACCTGCACAGTAATAAAGGCCTGAATGTAACAAATGTGAAACAGACTAAGAACCCGAAGATGCAGAGATAAAAACTCTGGAAATGAAAAACACCAAAATTATGAAAAAAGATGCTGCCGTGATGTGTTCTGTGAGGGATAGATAGCATTCTAACAGCTATAAACTATTCATTCATATAATATTCCCATCATCCCGTAGTTCCCCTTTCACTTCATACATCAGGTTTGTTCAGCTTCATCAAAGGCACAAACTGTGGTTCTTCTGACACTTTGTCTCCCTGAAGGAAAAAAAGAAAGAAAGAAGAAAACTGATTTAAGTGACTGAACGTGTTATTGTTGCTGGTGCCAGATGGGCTGGTCTGTAGTTTGAGTATTTCAGAAACTGCTGATCTACGAGGATTTTCCCACACAACCATCTCCAGGGTTTACAGAGAATGGTCTGAAAATGAGAAAATATCCAGTTCTGTGGGTGAAAATACCCTGGTGATGTCAGAGGTCAGAGGAGAATGGCAAGACTGCTTTGAGCTGATAGGAAGGTAACAGTAATCAAATGACCACTTGTTACAAGAAAGATACACAGAAAAGTGTCTTTCAAAGCACAACACATTATAGCAGATGGGCTACAGCAGCAGATACCACACTGAGTGCCACTCCTGTCAGATAAGAACAGGAAAGTGAAACTATAGTTTGTAAGGGCAAAACAAATATGGCCAAAATTGAATGAAAAATGAGCTCCAACCCAGTTTTTGAAAGGCGATGAGTGCACACATGAAATAAAACCGTGCATTCATGATTCTAATTTTAATTAGAATCAGATGAACTGATTCTAATTTTAATTTGGACATCCTAATATGAATATGATTCTCCTTGGTCCACTCTCAGATCTGATGCGCATTATATTTATAAAGCACAAGTGATTGATAACTGATTAGGTAATTCCTTCAGTTTCTTTCCCACATTTTTTATGCAAATAACATTAATATAATAATAAATGTAAATATGACTGAAAGGCTGAATCCTTCGAACCACACACCACCTTTACTTGTTCTGCTGCTTTTTCACACGAGGACAAAAGTCCTGGGGTTGCTGTATTGTTACACAGTACTTACTCCATGTTCTGCTGGATCCTCCACTTTCTTCTTATTCAGGTCCCACCACAACAAACCCTCTTTAATATGTTCCCTCTTTGTTGGGCCTGGGTTAAGAGACAAACAACACAGCACAACATGCTATGTTTTCATTGCACTGTAGTTCTGTGCAACTGAAGTACTGGGAACAGTAATGTAATTTTATTTTGTTCAATTCAAACAAAAGTTCTGAAAATTGTGTGACTGTGAATCAGCAGTTTCCACATCAGCAGCTCACTTCATTCATTTTTGTGTCATTAGCAATTTTCATGTTTTTACCTGTTGCATAGCTCACTATCAGACCGACAAGTACAACTGAACTGGTTGCCATGGCGCCGAAGTAGAGGTAGGACATGGCGTAGAAGTCAAACAGGCCCCTAGGTTTGGGAAAGACAGGGTAACAGCTACGTTCTTATGAGCGATATTGCTTTCGTATAGATGTTTTTTTTAAAATCAAACATTTACTACTTGAAATGGAAAACACTGATTTAGGAAATGAAACATCTCTTCCTATTTCCATTTAAATAACTAGGAATATAAGCACTGGTCTGCTTGTAATGTTGAACTCACTGACCCCTCGTTACGTGGGCGAAGTGGGACGGAGACGGAGTGTTGGTCGTGGATGGGTCGGTTGCTCATGGTGATGTTATTGGATTTACAGTCACCTGCTAAGCTGGGCAGGACACCCATGGTCTCCTCACTGGGTGGATATAGAGTTGAACCTACTGCTAGCCACATAGAGATGAGGAAGCCAAATAATATCCCTGAAAACGCCCCCTGAAACACAGATAAAGTAAGTGAGGCATCTATGCCCAGCCAGTAGTGCAGCATGGTTGCACACCAGTGACACCTCCACAAACTTCAGGAATTCAGAAAGTAAATGTGCTGTAATAACTTTACTGAATAAAACTGACTGGTTAACCGTACAACATAAAGGTGCTGAGTCAAACGTGATAAGAATGAGCTCAAAAAGTTACTGATATGAAATGTTTTTTTATGATGTCCCGGAGCAAGGAAGTGGTTTTAACAGTAAATACACATTCAAGTGAATGTGTAACATGGAAAGCCCAAGGTTTCCCTAAAAGATAAAAAAAAAACTAACCAAGAAAAAGAGGCTGCTCTTCTTATTCAATGTCCTCATATTAGTTAATAATAATTGCTACATTTGCAAAATTTCCCTAAAATAATATGCAATTCAGTTTGAGACGTTCTCATGACGTTTTATGATTAAAGAGACTATTACCTATGAATACATGTTTCCTAGAAGTGTTTCTGGATGATTTATTTACCAGTCACTCACCAGCCTGTTTGCTGCTGGGAAAAATATTCCCAAAATGAACACTCCCAGTAACGGGCCGCTGACCACACCCATGACAGTAAATGATCCCTGAAGAGAGAAGATAAATGGTGCTAAGGAAAATCAATCAAACAACTTAGACTTCATCACAAAAAGCAACATAAATCTCATCCTTGTCATAGTCCTGAGTCTTCAGATATATTATATATAATATTTTGGCTCCTTAGGCTTTAGTTCTGGTTACTTTTGTACTCTGGGTTATGTATACATTTTGAGTATTGGTTTGTATTTTACTCCTGTTTTATCCAGCCTCCCTTAGTCTTCTATTGTATCCTGTCCTTCAGTCTTTGTCTGTTCATTGTTACTGTGTTTGACAACTTTACATTTGTGCCTGCATGTATCTTTGGTTCTGTTTGAAGACTTGTTTTTTCCTCATTCACCTCTTTTTTGAGCCCACTCTGCATTTTAACATTAGTCGTCATTAATCTCTGCCTCTCTTCGACGGTGCGTCTTTTTATCCTGTCTCCCTCCCTCTAATCAGCCAGCTTCTTCACACAAACCAAAGTATTTCTACTCTTTCAAATGCTTCTGAAGTTTCAAACTACCTCCTACTTTCACACAGTTTCCCAACTTTATCATGTATAAGAAAACATCTCTACTGTGTCATAATTTTTGGTAAAATCACAAAAGTCACTGGTAAAATCTTTGATTATTAAATGAATAATGAGATGCAGCAATAACTTGTCGGTTCAAAATTCATTAGACATTCACAGGTGTGACGTAAAAAAACACAGTAATGTATAGATGAATAATAAAATAATATGTAGAGGATTATACCTGAAGAACTCCCCAGTCCAGGAAAGAGGACAGAGCAGCAACCGTGATGCAACCCGCACCATACAGGAATGCTTAGAGAAAAAGTTTAAAATGTATTATTGCCAAATATGACTTATTCTGAGTATCTTTACAGCAGGAAGTGGTATAATCAGCTTACACAGTCCTCTGGAAACCAGCATCAGTTTCTTCTGTGACATGTGGAGCAGATGATGGGGCAGCAGATCCTCTATCGTCACTGCAGCCATGGCATTGATACTTGTGGAAGCTGTACTGTTGAAAAAAGAGGCTTGATTAACATTAATCTCATATCAGGAGCTCACAGATAATTTGAGTTCGTTGTTCTGCATAAATGTATTAAGATGTACTATTCTGCAGAGATAATGTGTATGTTACATGCTATTGGAGGATATACATTTTAACCCACTGTTTCCCTAAGAGGCTCACTTAAACCGCAAAGAAAGATTTATGTAAAAGTATTGTACAAGTTAAGAAATGTCTCAAGCAAAATCAAAAGTTACAGCTTAAACTGAAATGTAACCAGTAAGTACAACTGTCTAGTATATCTAGTAGAGTAAAAGCTCCAATATTCAGTGTAAAGATTCAGAGCAGTGATATTCTCATGTAAATAAGCGTCTCTTTTTTTAAGTAAATTATTTTAGGAAATGCTCTTAGTTACATGCCAGCACCGGTTTCCCTTTATGTAAGGGAAAGTCCTGCTTTAAGATAGCTTTAGAGAAACCCAAACTGACATACCTTAAAGTCCCGCTATATGCGGAGGCAAGGAAAAGACCTGGGAAGCCAGGGTGACTTTCGAAAATGTCCAACACAAAGTATGGCATAAGCTTCATCAGATGAGCAAAGAGTTAAAACAAAAAATAAAAATGTAAATGTAACTGTAAAACACAGTAAAGCTATTAGTGCTGTTCGGTCTTGGCCACATCAAAGCCCTGCTTGGCCAAAAGAAAAGGTCGTCTAATCAAACACAACTTCAAATGGTGAAACATGGAGGGAGCTGACAAACAAACTCCCACACTTGTTTTTTTTATTTTAATGCAATCTGGATATTTACAATACATTTCAATAATCCACTAAATAAAATATTAAATAAACATCAGCCTTATTCAATAATACTGTACAATTGAGTTTAGTTAAGCACAAATGACTGCATCTCACACGGTCAAAACAAATTCCAAACATAACTCACTGACCTGACTCTCTTTCACTGCTCAGTATAAAATCAGAGTAATCCGATTACCAGATCAGGTGTAGAAATCCTCCCAGCCTTCAGTGGATCACAGTTGTTGTAATAAGCAAACATGACGATGCCGCAGGTGGCTGCACTGCTCACAATCAGGCACAGACCCACTTGGTTCACAAACAGAGCCCTGAAATTAAAAGCATTCCACTTTCTACTTCCTGGTTTGGGAAAAACATAAAACATTTCCTTGATGATTATTCTGTGATTATAAATCTGTTATTTGAAATAATTTGGATACTTATTCTTGCCTTGGGAATAAATTTACACGATGAATTACAAAGAATTGTTCATGAATTCACAGACATATTCATGTCTGTGAATTCAGAATAACAGGTTATTGAGTAAAATCAGTATATCATCTATATATATATCATAAAACTGTCTATCAATGAAAGACCACAGCAGCAGTGACACAAGTGACTTAACTTATATATGCAAATAGTTTGAAGCTTGCAATCCACTGCTGTTAATCAAAGTCCTTCTTTAGTAAATTCAAATGGAGAATTTTTGGTGGGTAAACAAAGATGTGAGAGCTTTCATTGGGATTTGAGAAGATGAGGTTAATTTAGTCCAAAGTTTGAAATTACAAGGTTCGCCAGAATTCTGAAACCAGAAACAGGGATACAACACAAGTACTGACGGTCGCAAAAAAATGAACAGTCAGAGGGCACATTCAAAACTGATAGGTTCTACTTTTAGCACGCAGAAGAACAAAGACCACACTACACTGGCATAATGTAGATCCAACCCGGTGTTGTCATACTCCATCATAAATATCTACATCACAAAGCTTTTAAAAACTGTAAAGTATGACTTTATATTTTTATTCCAAAAAATAGAAAAATTTGAGCCACATGAGCAGATAATGGAAGGTATAGTCTGGATAAATGTTATTCAGTTTATGTAATATAATAGCATCATCTAAAAAAAACGTGGCCGAGATATGAATTTAAACGATGGGAGAGGATTTTTTTAATTGCTGAAAATATTTAGTGACCTCAACCTTTGACCTTGAAAATGAAATCATATATTCTTGGGGCCCTATTTGCACAAAAGTTCATCAATTCTGGTTGAAAACCTTTTGAGTTCTATTAATATTAGCCATGCAGACAAACAGACATAATTTCTGTATATAACTTCTGATTTTGCAAAGTTAGCTCATGTCCAGCCATGTTTGTGAACATTGAAAGGCTCAGACAGAACAAACACATGGATCCACTGCTTGTTTAAATCAACATGCTCATCACTGGTCTCAAATTATAATTTAATTTTAGTTACATTGTTGTATATTGAGGCTTTTTTGTCAGCATTCAAGTACAAAACTCAAGAAAAAGAGCAACTGGCTTCAACCTGGCAACTTTTAGGTCCACTTTTTTTTTTTAAAATCTCATCTGTATACATGAGATAACCCTATTAAGGATATACCCTCTCACTGACATCATGCAGAGCCAGGAGTAGAAAACAAATGCTGTGCATTGACTGACTTGTTCCTCGGCATGTCACATGAATTTTCAGTGGTTGGTTATTTAATTTGTGATAACTGAAACATCCTCAGAAACCTCCAGGTTTCGCAGATATTGTGCTAGTGTGTTTGTGCAGTTTGTATCGTCTGTATTACAAAGTGTCTTCACTCACCACTGGGCAGCTCTCTCTGTTCGGCAGGAGATATATCGCTGGACTTGTGCTTGGTTTACTCCATACATGGATAACCAAACCAATGAACCCCCAACAGAGAGGCTCCAGAAGGTGTACCGTCGCCGTGGATCAAAGCTAAAACTGTGGAAATACATTACAACCCACTCTTATCACACGGCCAACTGGGGAGAGCTAGAAGCCTTTGTGAACAACACAGAACATGTAGTGTTTTTTATTCTAAATAAAAGCCACAAGCAGATGTAAAGACTTCACAAGGACTTGATCGGTCTAGTAGCATTCGTATCTAAATACAGTTGCATACTAATGTAAACCTTTAAAAGATTAAAAATATTTTTACTCATGAAAATTTATGCGGGATCCGTTGTTTGCGATTGCCAGTACTTGTGCAGGACCACCAACCAGAATTGTGCCGTGGATGTAAATGGCCACAAAGCCCGACAACATGACAATGATCTGGAACACGTCGGTCCAGATCACAGCTTTCATTCCACCCTACTCACAGATGACAAAGGAGACAGAAACAGAGGGTGAGGCAGTTTTCTCTTTGTTCTAAGTTTTAAAAAGAAATCAATCAATCGAATTAAATGGATTTTTTTAAACACAAATGCTGGAATCTGAGTCCATTAAAGGGTTTTGTGTCACCTCCAGTTAAGGAGAAGGAGACGGTCTGATCTAAAACGTGCTGTCAGTTGGAGTGGCGATAACATGGATAGAAACATGCCTGATACGGCATGCTTGCTGGTTTGATGAGAATTTTAAAATGGTCTTCTTACCAGTGTGGTGTACAAGGTGCAGATGAACCCAGTGGATAAAAGGGATGTCCATAAATTGAGTCCAGTAGCTAGAAAAACACAGTGAATTAAAAAGGCAGCTTTAGTTGTAAACTCCAAGTACTGGTCATTAATAATGTTTGAAAAACATCCACAAATCTATGGTAAATGAGGGGAAATGACTAGGTAAAATATTATTACTAATACTACTACTTCTAATAAAAATAATCAGTTAAAGGATTTTATTAATATTTTATTTATATAATTAAATCAGTGTGCAGTTTATTTTGACTTTAATTACAGTTGCATTTATATCTGATTGCTTGTGTTCATTTTAATTCTATTCTATTCTATTTTTCAGCTATTAACATTAGGTTTCCATGTCATGCTTTCCTGTCACTGTTTAAAGATTCATCTATCGTAATTCACATTTCCCTTAAATTTATTTCAGACATCCTGTTCTCAGAAATAAGCGGTTTAGTTGAGTCCTTTATCTCAACCTTGATAAGGAACAAAGGGTCTGGTGCCCTGAACACACACACATGTTGCTCATTGTTTTTTCCCCCCAGAAATGCAGGAAATTAGTAAAAGAAAAAAGCACTACAGACTGAGCTGGAGGTATCGTGGGGAGTGATGAGCTATCAAACATTTCAGAAATTAGTGAATGTATAGAAAAATGCCAAATGGATGAAACTGAGAAAGGGCCATCTTTTCATTTCTCTTACCTTGATTGAGGATTAAGGCTGGTGCATAGATGACAATCCCAGTGTAAAGCAGCTGAGAAGCACAAGTCAGTCAGCAAATAAAGTGACAAACACTGAGACACTGCCTTTAGGCGTTCCAAATTCTTCAATCTTTGTCTTCAGCGTCACTGAGTAACAGAGAACATAACACTGTCTGTCTCACCGTGGCAGTGATAAACTGGATGCTCCCCAGCAGCTGCATCCCTCTGCCAAATCTCATCTTCAGGTACTGTGACAGGCAGATGGTCAGTGTTACAACATCACAGAGTTTCCCTGCAAACGTGCCTCATCCTTCTTCACCTCATACATTCACCATGTTTGATGGAACTACAGGGTGAGGGTGGCTTTCAGCACTTGATCAGATAAGTCCTATTACTTCACTGGATTGTTTAAAAATACCTCTTGTGTTTCATTAATTAAAATTCTTAAATCAAAGTCTGCAACAGGCTGGCGACCTGTACAGGGTGTACCCTGCCTCAAGCCCTATGACAGCTGGGATTAAGCTCCACCCCTGCGACCCTAAACAGGATAAGTGGAAGAGAATGGATGGATGGACAAATTAAACTCTTTTCTGTTGTATTATTCTCAAACTGACAACCACTCAGTTCTCAATGGGAAATAAGAGATCCCAGCTGTCATCGGGCAGGAGGCATGGTACACCCTGTACAGGTCGCCAGCCTGTCACAGGGCTAACACAGAGAGGCAGACAATCATTCACACCTATGGGCAATTTAGAGCAACCAATTAACCTAACCCTGTTTCCTATTGCAATTAAACTGAGTCTAAAAGGGTTTATCAGACTGATATTAAACAAGAGAATAACCTAAATATAAAGATGTGTATCATAAACAAATTCAAGCATTTCAGAAGATTACAAAGTACTCGTGTTTCCTTCATGACATAAATGGAGCAGTGACTGGGAGGTCATTAGGACCTGATTGGTGCTGGTGATACCCAGTCGAAAGAAAACTGGCAGGAACAGGTATGCTGTCAGCAGGGAGTTGATGCTTTGCCCGAGGCACATGTAGACGAATTTGAAGCCGTAGCGAAAACCTTCAGCAGGAACACCCAGAACCTGGACTGCTGACATAAAACTGGCACACAGCGACAGCCCGACAGGAATCACTGGCAGGCTTCGGCCCCCAGTGAAGAAGTCCTCAGCAGTGGCATCTCTTGGGTTCCTCTTCAGGCCTTGGAAAAGTCCTATCCCCATAGAAATCAACAGCATGGCAGCAAAGACCGCATAGTCACCCAGGACAAAACTTGGTCTGGGTGGTTCAGTAGGAGACTGGTTTTCCATTACTGAGTTTGATGATCTCAGCTGTCTAGATTTTTCCTCAATCAAGATATCTGGTGGATCTGTCAGGGTGAATCACATTCAATTAGCAACCAAAAAAAACTGGAGAAGATACAAGGCATATGCTGTGTGTTACTGATATGTATAGGACAGAGGTGTCAAACATAAGGCCCGGGGGCCAGAACCGGCCCCTCAAAGACTCTGATCCGGCCCGCTGGTTGATTTTTTTTTTGTCACTACTGTAGAATTTATTTTTTACGATGGCTTCACAGTAAAACAAAATTTTAAAAAAGGACATCTTCTGTTTTTTCTAGAATTACTGGACAGTCTGGACAAACTACCAGAACTTTTTGTGTACTTTTACACATTTCTTACAATTTATTAAGCTCAAAAAGTGGTGCTGACGGATGACTCTGTCTTATAAAAACATTACATACCACTTTTTTCTCATATTCAGATAGGAGGTTTCTCTGGTCTGGCCCACTGAAGACTACAGTGAGCTGTGGCCCACAGTGCAAAATGAGTTTGACAGCCCTGGTATAGGACATTCAAAGGTGTGAATACTTGAACAGTAGGTGACAGTCTGTGATGAAAAAAATGGAACAATTTCAAATATTTATAATTTTACTCTTTTGAAATACAAAATAATTTTGTAAATTTTACTTATTGCGGGAAGTTCACTTTTAATTTGTTACATTGAAACAATGTGCGATTTCTTAAAGTCAGCTAAAGATGATATTTTTGGAAACTGCTTATATTGGCGTGTGCAAACATACACACCCCCTATAATGCATTTGCTGGGCAACGTGTTAGCATAAACTGTTCTTCATTGAAATACGATGAAGAAAGTCAGGTGAGTGTCACGCTCATACTGTACATAGACATGTGAAATAAAAGAGGAACCCACAAGAAAAACATTGCTCCACGGGGCTACAGATGGCTCAGACATAACAAATGCTGTTTGGTGTGCTCAGACTGATTTATTAATTCATTTGAACCCCAAGTTTGTGAAAGTTTAAATTCACTGTGATTACATCATGCTAAATATGCTCAACGATGCTACTATGAAATCATTACTTCATTAAAAATTTCACAGGAAACCTTTCATTTTCCTTCACAAAGTAGCTGTTGCAGAAAAAAGACGACAGCATGCCAAATTTACTTGAATGTGGAAGATTCCCCCCAAAAAGGAACAATAGATTTTTGCAGAAAAGGATTGATGTATTTCAGAGACCCTGAAAATCTTTTTTATGATTAAAAAGGCAGGTGAAAGGCCACCTTTGGACCGTGTTGTTCCTTGTCACAAGTAAGAGCTAGAAACACTTTGTTCTTATTCGACTGCAAAGTAATCTAGAACAAAGAAGTATGCAAAGCATTTCTGAAAATAAAGATAACAGCATGAACTCATCTCCAACCAGCAATCAAATAGAACAAAGGCTGTTAAATAAATCTGATCAGTGTTTGATTTTAATTTCATCTTTATCAGTATTTAAAGCAAATAATATATTTTTTGACAGACATTAACTTGTTTGCCCAAACTAGATCCTTTTCTCAAACATTTTCCAGGCAAAGATGCTGATGCATACTCAAATTGCTTTATGACAAATGATGATTGTCTAGCTATAAGGAAGTTGTCATAAACACAGTATGGTCCATTAGGACTCATTTACCCACAGTCCAACTATTTCCTCTTTTTTTTTTTGTTCCTTTTTGTCTTGAGTGATTTATTTTATTTTTCTTTTAACTCCAAAAATACATCTTTTTAAAGACTCTTTCATAAATTTTATGAAAGCCATCTGGCTTAAAATAAATGTGCTTTTGTATTGGAAAATATGTCTAAAAATATTAAACACTCACCACTGTTACTCCATGCAGTTCAGCTGCTTCCAGGCATCGCAGAAGGAATGTGCTGTCTGCCTTCTTAACTCCTCTGCAGCTGCACACACCTTCTCTGCAGCACGTGCGTAAGTGTGTGACGTCATTAGAAGTTCAGTGCAAGTTAGTGCTCAGGTGTGTAGGGTGAGAGGGTCAGGTAGGGTACACAGTCGTAAACTTACAGTGGGTGACCAAAAAGAAAAGAATGCTTAAGTTGTTGTTGTAGAAGTTGTGTGTGTGTGTGTGTGTGTTTGTGTCGTTTTTCACGTTTGCTCTCGTATATGCGGTTATGAAAGATGGAGCCAGATGAATGGACCGTGGGGAGCGTGTGAGGTGTGAATCTGGCCTTTAATAACTCAGTTAATTAGTTGAGTTATCTATTTGTTTCTGCATGTTTATCACTCCTCTGTTTTAATATGACTCCGATGTTGTGATCTTCGCTGTGTGTAATCACCGCTGTTAAACTTTCCCTCGTGTCCCTGAAAGTTGATGTCAATTTTCACAGCACGTTAGTTATGGTCTATGACATGCATGATCCAGTTTGTTGTATGAAGTCCATTATCTTAAGTTTACTGCTTGTGCCCTTGAACTCATGCTCCAGTCACTCCAAAAGCATCCTCACTCCTCATAGTGTTCCCAGAGTGTCCATTTCTGCAGGTTCAGCAGACAAAGTCCGATTCTTCTCTTTGGCTGCTACTTTAAAACTATGTTAGTTGTAGGAAAATAGATTAATACATAAAACGCAACATATGCAATGATTTTCTCTTTTCTTTTTTAGGCATTTTATTGCTTCATGTCCCACAATACTGACAACATCAGCAGAGCAGTTTTGAATTTGGTCTCATGGTTTCTATTTGTGAAAATGTGTCCGTATACTGGCTCGGTATGTGACAACATGGGAGTGTGAATGGGCTGTTCAGACTATACTGGCTTCAGTCAAGTCCAACATTATACAGATATATGATACTCTGGACATATTTGCTGTTTGAGCCCTTCATCAATGAGAGCAGCTATTCTTCATTGTTTGATTTTCTACAGCAGTTTTCAGTCCTCAGAGATGTATTTTGTGATTGTCTGTGATAGAAAACAAACCCACAGAAACTCTACAGGTTAAACTGCATAAATCAAACACTTTAAGACATATTATTAGCAGACTGATGATAGCGAGCAGCAATGAGCGTAAAAATAACTCATTATATAAGGTAACGACATCCAACCTTTAATTTTAATTTGTAAAGGGGTCAAACAACAATACAGAGTACAGCAGCATAGTCTGCATTGTATCTGACAAAGAAAAATAACAAGCATAGAGACATTTATAGGAACCGGTTATCTACCCGTCATGTTCACAGAATACAATCAGAACGTGAAAAGAATAACTTGCACAGTTGAGTATATCTTGTAACAGAGGATTATACAAAGACAATAACATGATACTACGGAGCCTTTCGTCTAAATACAGAGAAGGTCAAAAATTTCTATTACGATGGCTTGAAATCCCATTACTTTCATACAGTTATTTATCTGACACTAAACTTTCAATATTATCCCAAAATACAGTAAAGTTGACTTCAGCACGTCAAATAATTTAATGTAACATCACAATATGGAAACATAAAAAACGAGTACAGTAAGGTGCCAAAATATTTGCTATAGATGGAATTTTCTTTTTCTTCAAAATGGAATAATTGCTTAATTCTGAAGACAAATACTGTGAAGTACAACCACATTTTAAAATGTGTATATATCCACATTTCTGTAACAGACATGGTCTATACAAAGAAGCCAAATATGACTTCATTTGGATGATAGAATGGAGTTGATGCAACACATTATAATAATTTTGAAAAACACATCTCTTAACACATTAATATTAACAAACAAGAAGTTACTGTTATAAAAATTATACGATGATTTAATGTTATAGGTGTTATAGGGGGATAAATGGATAGTTTCATCCATGCTAGGTGGCTGGTGTAGGTGGCAACATGATATATGATATATATTGTGTAGGAGGAGCTGGAGACAAAGAAACAGTCAGAAATGTTGTATGTCAGAGTGAGATATACACCTGGTAGTCGTAATGTCTGCAGCAGTGTTAATACAACAGACAATAGTGGAACATGATCATCAAATGTGTTACTAGGGTGTAGCTTTATGAAAGCTGATCTTGATAAAAGGTCAGTGTGCTGCAATGTTATTTAAATAAAAGTGTCTGCAAGTTTTTCATAGCCAAAATACCACCACACAAAGTAAATACAAACTTTTTTGAAATTATATAGGATAATTATGTATATGAACGTCTGTTAATGCACTAACTGTACTTGAGATCATGTTTAGCATAGAATAGAATAAACACCTAATACGATACTGAACACTCACCACAGAAAGCACTGTGCTGACGGGAATGACTGAGTACCAGAGGATTACTGATTATGATAAAGTTCTTGATGCAATTGCAAATATATTTAGCGTGTTGCCTGCAGGGCAGCACGGTAGCACAGTAGTTAGCAGTGTTGCCTGGTCCTGTGTGGAGTTTGCATGTTCTACCTATGAAAGTTATATAAAGAGACATATACTTCAATGGTTTTTCTCAAGTATATAGAATTTTACTATCATATCGTAACACATTTTCTTGTGTCTGTTGTACAACTATAAAACACGACAATGCAGTTCATGAGAATGTTTTATGTGTTGTTCAGGGCCAAATTAAGCTGACAGACCTTCCACTGTTGCAGTCAGGTCACATTTTAAGACCTGAACAGTCCCTCAAGCTTATATGCTTTGTTACAGCTCCATTAGATGCCTGATATTGTGCACGTATATCTTTTGCAGCCCTCAGTGGCAGAAACAGCACAATGAGCAGCAATTTTTCCAAACGAATTAAACCTTAGTTAATTCGGGACATTTTAGCCTCAAAACTCATCCTCATGTCTGTCAGTTTTTAGTCGCCCTAGCATTACGATGGATGTTAATGCCAGCCTGTCTGTCAGTTTGTGGCAGTTCTGGCTGTTTCTCACTTCATTCCTGGCAGTGAGTGGGAGGATTCCTCATCTCCTGTTGAGGATTTGAGGACCAGGCCGTTCCCTCAGTCCCTCAGTCTCCTTCTTTCCTCAATTAGCTAAGGACCTCCCACTAACACACCTGTTATTCAGTTCGATTCAATTTATAAATAATACAAAGAAAACCCCAGATCATTGTACCTATTAACAGTAATCAGAGCTCTTTTTATCCTGTCTTTCACTTCCCTGCAGATTCCCGTTAAGAAGAATAGACTCTTACTTGAAGCAGATTCCCTACCTGCTCAACCCACACAAAACCTAACAGCTCTCCAAGCTTGAACTGCTAACATTCACTTCATTTCACTTGTAAACTCACAGTACCTCTGTGGTAATCTGCTAACACAGTAAACATCAGCGTGTCAGTATGAACACTGCAAGCGTCAGTCCTCGACACCTCTGAATCATCATTTTCCAGAAGTCGAACCAATTACGAGCCAAGCAGCGGCTCTCCAGATCATATTCTTGATAAGTCCAGATATCATTTAACTGCAGGAAATGTTTAAAAATGCGTTAAGTTGGATTAATTGATCTCAAGACAGATTGTTAAACTAACTGTTAATTCTAACTGGAAAACGGACAACAATGGAAAAAAGGGAAAGAAAAAGAAAATTAAATGGGTCAGAGAAGAAGTAATTACGAGAACTATCTCACTGAAATATATGCTGTTGTGAACAGGTGGTTTTCTTGCAGCTATAACAGGAAGCTGCTTAAAACCGACGAGCCGAACAAGGAAACCGCAGCTGTCAGTTGTTTCTCTTTTCCTGTAATGTCAGATCAGTTGATTTCCTTCTGTGGAGCTGCATTTGCTTTCACAGTGGATCACCTTCCACTTAATGTGAATCGTGATATTACTTTGATCATTCAAGGATTCCAAGACAGGATGACAAGTTTTACAGACATATGTTGAGTCGAAAAATGGGCTTTGAGTGTAATTAATTAACAATTATTAAGTTGAATTTGTGCCTTCACTTCTGAACAGACAGCGGTTAAAGTGCTTACTAACATGAAGAGGTGAGTGTGGACTTGATTCTTAAAACCAGTAACTGGAAAATAATACAAATAAAAATAATCTGTGCTCCACTTTAATAGCTCAATGCCAAATACACGCTGCAATATTGCAGAATTGGATGAATGAACAAAATATTTGCAATCCTGCTAAATGTTTCCTGCTTGTGTGGTTGAAAGAAGAGCAAGAGGTCATTAGAATACAATAATATCGTTTGGTAAGAGAGGAAAACAAACTGGCACAACATCCTCTAGGAAGCATAAATGTGCTCAATATATTTTACTGCATTGAAGAGGAATATTTGGACTACTTGTGGTAGCTAAAATTTATTAAGTTCAGCCATTTTTATTGAGAGTATTTTAAAAAAAAAGCATTAAAAACTGTTTTCACATTAATCTATTCGTTTGGGCAGCAGGAATGAGTAGCATGCAAATACTCGTGTATGGGCCTTTACAGTTAAGAGCAAATCATAACGACAAGTTGCATAATAGCTGACATCAGTGTTTGAGTTAATGCTGTGAGTGCTGGTCTGTGTGGGATGACAACAGACTGACGACAAACAGTTGATGTGTTTTCTCAAAATCAGGAAATCGGGACTTCCTGTCTCACACAGACGCAGACGCAGCGCAAAAGGCAAATAAACACGTTTTCGTTTACAGGTACAAAATCGCAAAATGAGGACTTCTGTCGATCACCTGTGATGGTAACAATCCAATAAGTGATTTCAGTAATCTATAATCCTGTAAGTATAAAGCTATTTTTACATACTTCCTGCTAAGAAATAGCCGGACCTCTACTTTGTATCATTAAGATTTACTTTACATTATAAAGAATGTGCTCTATGGATTAATCTCTGTATTTAGCTCTTTATAAACTCCTATTCAAGCGGTGGATGCTTTCACAGAATGTCCTTAATCGTAAGACGTAATCTTAACTTTCTAACAGTGACTCCTTTTCATGTCAGAAGTGTTTATGCTGATCATTCTTTAAAATTTTGCTCAAAGTGCGAATAATCTACATGATTTGAAATACATTTTGATTATTGTTACATAGTACTCAGTGGCTCACATGCTGTTACATAGTGTTCATTAGGGCAAAGACTGGTAAGCGGTTTCACTTGACAGCGGGAATCCCCACAAACCTACACTTGACTTTTCTAAATGTTTCTGAATGTTTTTACATCTACATGAATTTTGTAGATGGGGGCTGTCCAGGTTTAATTCATATTCGGTACATGATGTTTATCTAGAATGCACAGAAATCTGGTTATGCATTTGACTGTATAGCATATAACTGCATGCTATGTTAACAGGAACCTGCGCTAATGTTTACAAACACAAACTGATATTTAAGGATTTGTGTATCTTTTATAATATGAGTGCTATTGACTTGAACAGGATTTAAGTAAGACACTGAGCAAGCTCTTGGTGACAGTGGGAAGGAAAAACTCCCTTTTAACAGGAAGAAAACTGCGGCAGAGTCAGCCTCAGGGAGGGGCAGTTATCTGCCATGATCAGTTGCGGCTGAGGGGAGGGAGACAGGACAAACAACATGCTGTCATAAAGAGCCAGAGATGAATAAGTAATGATTAAATGCAAAGTAGTGTGTAAACACAGCGAGAGTGAAATGAGCTGTCTAAAGAAGAAAAACTCAGTGCATCATGGGAAGATAAGATGGAGCCTGATTATTCAAGACCTTGTATGTGAGAAGAAGGAGCTTACATTAAATTCTGGATCTAACAGGGAGCCGATGAAGAGAAACCAATATGTCAGAAATATGCTCTCCTTGTAGTCCCTGTCAGTGCTCTCACTGAAACATGTTGGATCGGCTGAAGACTTTTCAGAGAACTTTTAGCACAGCCTCATAACAAGAACTATAATCGCTTAGGGACTTAACTAATTCCATACACTACCTGGGAGTTTAATGTACATTGTTTGAAGTCACAAATTCTTCTGTAATTAACAAAAATGTCCAGTGACAGCTGGCCTTGTAAATAGTCTTGCCCACACATCCCAGCCAGCATTGACGTGCATGTAGATGGGAAAGGGGATATGAAACATATCTTTGGTTTGCTTTGTTTATACGAATAATATTAAATGACATTTCATGAACATAAAATGTCCAACATTTTACTTGTTGACTGGTTTGGGGCTCATCCACATTTCTGAAGCCAGGCTGTAACACACAAAAGCTAACAGGACACTTCCCAAAACCCAATTAGAGCCAGGACACCGACGCTTATCATACACTCACTGTAAGATTTTCAATGTAAGTTAAATTAAAGCTAGTCACCTGACTGCCTGTAAATCTATTGTCTGATGCTCAGCGGTTGGCTTTATTCACAGTAGTACCCATGGATCTCAGCGAGGAAGAGTCGACTCCTCTGGTCATCAGAGAGCGAGGAGGCAGCCAGAGGTCCAGCTCAAGCACTGTTCCTAATCTACAAGTACACCTCTACTTCTTCCCCGCCACAAAGGAAGCAACAACTTTACACATTACATCTGGACTAATATCTGCTGAAAATGTCTGCATCCAAGCTGGAAAAAAATGTGGTAAGACTCTTAGGCATCTTCTTACAAATCAGAAAAATGTTAACCATTAGGAAACTTTGGGAACAAGTTACTAATTTTGTCAGCCATATTCATGATGTTGTTTATTGCGTTTTTGTCTCCAGGAATCTTGCCAGTATACCTGAGTCTATTCGGTTTGGCATCTGCAGACCTCTCATTTTGGTATCCTCCATCACACATGTTTGACACTGATGAAAACTTAAAGGTCCACTTTAGAGTCAGGTGGGTGCCAAATTGTCTTATTTAATGGGATGTTAACTTAGTTAAATAAATATTCATGCTAGAATTTTAGATTAGATATCAATCACACCCAAAAAAGTAATTAAATTAATAAATGGCAAGTCAAAGTACACTCACTGACCCCTTTATTAGGTAAACGTGCTCAACTGCTTGTTAATACAAAAATCGAATCAGCCAATCATATAGCAAATGGCAGCACCTCTATTTCAGCATGTAGACCTGGTGAAAATGACCTGCTGAAATTCAAACAAAGCATCAGAATGGAAGAAAGGTTATTTGAGTGACTTTGAACGCAGCATTATTGTTGGTGCCAGATGGATGCTCTGAGGATCTCAGAAACTGCTGATCTGCTGGGATTTTCCCACACAGGTTTATAGAGACAGGTCTGAAACAGAGAAAATATCCAGTGAGTGGCGGTTCTCTGGGTGAAAAAGTCTTGATGTCAGAGGCTTGAGAAGGCCCACAATGCTCCAAGCTAACAGGAAGGCAACAGTAACTCAAATAACCCCTCATTACAACCAAGGTACACAAAAGATCATCTCATCACACACTGAACACACTGAAAGTTGGAGCAGATGGGCTACAGCAGCAGAAGACCACACCCGGTGCCACGCTTGTCAGTTAAGAACAGGATGTTGAGAGTACAATTTCACACAGCTCAACATAATGGATAATGGAAGACTGGAAAAACATCGATGAGTCTGGATTTTTACGCCGACATTCAGGTGGATGCATGGATCCATCCTGCCTTCTATCGGAGCCTCAGGCTGGTGGTGGTGCACTATAATGGTATGAGGGATACTTTCTTGGCAACCTCTTTAGTACAAACTGAGAAAGGTTTAAACACAGCAGCCTACCAGACTATTGTTGCTGACGATGTTCATCCCTTTATGACAACAGTTTACTCATCTTCTGATGGCTGCTTCCAGCAGGATAACACACCTTGTTGCAAAGCTCAAATAATCTCTGGTTTCTTGAACATGATAATGAGATCACTGTACGCAAATGTGACCCGATATGGCAAAAGGAGTCCAAGTTACAGGACTAATTCTTATGCAAATAACATATGACTCAGTGCACTGTATTGCAGGTCATTCCTGAGTTCATGGGAGGATCTTAGCAAGAAGGCAGACACCACTATCAGGGATATCATCATTAAGATTACTTTGCAGTGATGTCATTATTAATATTACTTTGCACATTAAATATGCAATGTGTAATAAAAATGTATTCATGTGTTATTGGCATAAAAATCAGGCTCTGCGACTTGGACTCCTTTTGCCAGATCACAAATATCCTGCACAGTCCCCAGATCTCAGTACAAAGGAGCAGAACTGGAATGTGTTGGAAGGCGAGATTCACATCATGGATGTTCAGCCAACAAACCTGCAGCAGCAGCGTGACGCTTTCATATATACATGGACCAAAATCTCTGAGGAATATTTTCAGCATCTTGGTGAATCTGAGCCATGAAGAGTTAACACAGCTCTGAGGGAAAAGGGGAGGCCAACACAGTAGCTAGGATGGTGTACCTAATAATGTGACCAGCTACATTCATTTGTTGAATGTTTTGCACATCAACTTCTTATTTGAATTGCTGTAAATGATTACAGTTTGCAGCACTAGTTTAAAGGTTTTTATTTGACGTGGAAGTAAAGGCTGGTTTTATATACGACGTGATGGATTTTTGTGTGTGTGTGTGTGTGTGTCTGAAGGTTTTTCTTTGGAAACTGGTTTAAGCAAGGACCAAGATCTTCATACCGCTACACTTTGACCAGAGATAGACTCAGTCCGGTACTTGACTACAGTGTCATTGACTATCTTTTTTCTCAGGTAAAGTAGAAAATAGTCACATTATCTTCAAATATCTTAAGTAATTTTTTTATTTTATTTAAAAAGGGCATCATCATTATTTATTGTTTAAAAATCTGATTGAGAAAGAAAGTGGTTAAATAAACATCCTACTGGCTTAAGTGCAGAATGAGTACTTTATCTAACTTCCAGTAAGAAATTTTAATAGTGAAAATGGTCATTTATAAGATCCAACAATGTAATTCATCAGCATAATTATTCTAATTAATTTCTTTTGCTGTTTAGCTGCGAAATGACTTTATTGAAAGTGAAGCAGGTGTAGCTCCACCACTGAGTCTCCAAGAGGAATGCCTTGGGCTTGCAGTGCTGGACTTATGGAGAATGGCTAAGGAGCGTCACCAAAGTGTAAGAGATCTCTGCAAGACTGTCAGGTATTTACAGTTGTGACTTTATCATTGCTTTTAGAACAATTTGTTCTAGTTTCCAGTCATTACACCAAATATTATTCCTCTTTAGCTACAAATCCTGCCTTCCCAAGTCACATCGCCATGACATCCAAAAACGAAACCGGCTGGACCGCTACAGAATTCGAAATACCCTCAAGCGTTTCTTAAAGAAGCTCGGCAGCTGCTCGGTAGATGAGTGCAGCCTGAAGCTCAAGTACCTGATTGAGTTGGCTGGCATTGAGCCTTCTCTTGGAACTGAAACTTTCCGAGTGACTCGCTCTTTTCCCGATGAAGTGAAAGCCTCTCTAGTACGGGTCACAGGAGAAACAGGAATTCAAACCACTGACCATTCTACTGATGTCCAGGTAAGACTGAGTTTAGTTTTCACTGTTACAATTTCCCTCCTTTAATATCTCTGCTGTGATAATAAAACTGACAAAAATTACCATCAATTAAATAGGTTTTGACAGGAGTTAATTTCCAGACCTTCTGTGATTTCCAAGAAATCACTGACATCAGCATACAGAGGGTGTGCCATGAGCAGTTTCCTCAAGACAGCAGGATGGTGATTATAACACGCAAGGATGACAGCTGCTTGGTAAAGGACATATTTTACACTTAAAGAAAGTATTTCAAGGGTTTTTCTTGTATATTTAATATGAACAGTGTATTGTGCAAGTGTACCACTTTGAGAATATCTGCTACTTTTGTATTGATTCCATAAGGCTCCCTGTTCTGGTCACTTGCATCTTTTCCATCC
>VOQJ01030166.1:0-13499 GCA_015052665.1 Apistogramma diplotaenia
AAACTGTGAGTCATTTTCTTAAATTGACTCATGTTTGATTTACTCTACTGCGCCATCAAGTGTACCCGCGAGCGGGGGGAGGTGGTTACAATCACACGTTGCTTTGGTGAGGGAAACTTTGAGCTGAATAAATAAAATAAATGAGTGATATTTGTGATGTCAAATGAACTTATTAATATGGTGTCTGACCCTGATCCAATAGTGGGGTCCGGAGAGAACATGGAAGCAAATTGAGGAGAGGGTTGCAATATGAATGTGCTTGATTTACTTGGTGGTTTGTAACTGTGCTGTCACCAGGGAAATTCTTTGAGTTACCTGGATATTCTTTGTGTCTCTCAATTGTGATAGTGACCTCTGACCCCTGTGCTGAGGGGGTCTGGGTCCATCAGAGATTCCTGCTCATGCGGCGAGAAAGCTCTTTCTTTCCCAGGGTCTTCCATGTCTGTATGTAAACCCTTGTACAGTGATGACGTAGGTGGTAAAAGGGTCTTAAAGTTGTGGCCAGACTAGAGTGTTCCCTGAACTGCAGCCTGCGTGGCTCTGCTCAGTACCGCTGATCATTAAATTATTTAACTGATTATAACGAGAAAGCACAGACAGCGAAGTGAGAATCTCACTGTTCTTTGTCTGAATTTCTTATTATCTCTCGCTGCTGTGTGCTGATGACTTAAAACAAGATATCTGCTAAGGAAGGCGTTTGCTTGAAACCACAGGCTGCATTTCCTCTTTGCTTAGTGGCCGGCCCAGCCAAAAACCATGAGGTCTGTCAGGTAAAAATAAACCAACAGCAGGCTTTCACACACGCAGGCACAGCAGACTGCTCAGAAGAACAAAAATAATTATTTTTTTCATATCCTTTACTTTTAGTGTTTTTACAAATATAAAAAATATACAAACAAAAATGATCAGACCCTTGTTAAGCTAAATTAAATAAAAATAATATTAATGTGAAACCTAGTGTAAGACATTCAAATAAAAGAGGTAATTATGTGATGTCAGGTTCAGGTAGGCGTTCCATTTCTTCTAACATTTCTTATATTTATCAGCTCCAAGTCTTGATGAAAAAGTATACAACATTCTCCATTTGCAATGCTTTTCAAGAGACACAAACACAGGTCAAAAATATCATGCCCTCGTGCCCATCAGCTCTGAAGTCTCACTGAGGTTGCTGAGTTTGACTGCACAGTGAGTATTCTGACACATGATGGCAGTGCTGCGAAGCAGGAAAGACAGGAAGAGGGCTGCAAAAGCAGCACACACAGAAACCTGTGAAAGTTTAATTTAATTGTCTAATTTATTTCAAAACACTTGACTTATTGCTGAGGGGACAAGAGACAAAAATACAATAAATTCAAAGGATGGTCACTTCATCTTCTTCTCTGGCCACTGATAATGTAACTGCCACCTACACAGCTGTAATGTGAAACTCCAAAGGTCAACTGGCAGCAAAGGATGGGAGGTTCCCACAAAGACTCCTTGCACTTAATTTTCTGCATCCCAGTGATCATCTTTGTCATTCAAGCCCAGCGTGACAAAGTGCAGAATTCCTGTTTCCCTCAAAACTCAAAAAAGCTGTAGTGCCTCCACTGATGACCCCCTGCAGTGATATCTCTGAACTGTCAAAGCTTTTTTACTCACCCAAATAATTGAATTCAGGCATTCCAATCACTGTATAAAACCACGGTCAGGAGATGCTGAGGCGCATAGTATACAGAGGTCGCCAACTTTCTGCAGAGTCAATCACTACAGACCTCCAAACTTCATGTGGCCATCAGATTAGCTCAAGAACAGTACAGTACATAGAGAGCTTTATTGAATGGTTTTCCATGGCCGCACAGCTGCATCCAGGCCTTACATCACCAAGCACAATGCAGTGTTGGATGCAGGGCACCCTGGTAGGCTCTCTCAAGGCAAACTGGACCAGGGTGACGGACAGATGAGCAGGGATTCAGACACCCCTATGAGAGAAAGATCAAGGGAACAGTATAGGATTACTGGGGTCCATCCTGGAGCCAGGGCTGGTGCTGAAGGGAGAGCACTGGTGGTTGGACCTTAGCCGTGGGGCCCAGTCAGGGGTAAGAGGTGACATGGACCCCACCCTCCTGTAGGCCGTCCTGCATATACGTCCAGGTCTTTATTTTTCTCACCTTCCCACACTAAAAAACACCTTCCTACCCTTTCTCTCTCAATGAGTAACCGAGGTAGTAATCCTATTGTCTTGCTGGCGTGATAATAATAAAATGTGTCTCTTTGGTACCACACAGTGTCCAGTGACAAACACCAGAATCAAACCAAACTGTTCTCCAGGCTTTCTGAGGACATTGGCTGCTTTTCCACTCATTTTCAGTCCAATCCTTCAACCTGAACATTTTCAGAGGAATGTTTTTTTGCTTCTTAAGTCATTTAACACTGACCTGTGAATCATTCAAGCATAAAAATGCCCCTAACTCAGGCAGACAACTGAGAAATAAAACAATTTAAATTGTATCTTTAGACTTTGTTACTGGCAACCTGTCATAAAAACACATCGTTTATTCCCATTTCTTCATATCTACAAAATAAAGAATAAAAATAACACAGACAGATATAGAATAGAGGAATGTTATCTAAAGGTCATGTCCACAAGAAACAGGAAAAACATCCATCGAAGACCTGAAACAGGACCTGAGACATGCATCTGACCCTTCAGCTGATCCATCTGTTTATTGTTCACTCATCAGAAACGGTCTCAGTGGGAGGGAGGCTGTCGAGAAGCCTTTCCCGAGGAAGGGAAACGGGGAGTAAAGGCTGAGGTGTCCAACATGCAGGATTATATATTGTTCTGCGCTGATTCCAGTACATGTGCTTCCCCTGGTAATATTATTAGAACACATACAATTTCATTGCTATGCAGATGATTCCCAGGCCTTGTCATGTATTAATGATGTCATAGTATCATATTATCCCAGCAGAGTACTTTGCTCTCAGACTGCAGGCTTACTTGTGGTTCCCATCATGCACTGATTGTTTCTTCTTCACTCTTTTCACTCTCTGTTTATACACCACTACTGTATCTAATCATTAGCAATCATTAAACTGTCTCCTGTCTCCTGTCTCTTTCTCTGCCTTTCACCCAACCAGTCACAGCAGATGGCTTGCTCTTAGGGTTAATCGGATTGTTGGGATTTCCTTTCTAATAGTATAAGGACTTTCCCAGCTGATTTACCCTGTCCGATGCATCAGCTACTGCATCTAGTTATCACTACAGAAGAGGAGCATCGGAGAGGAAGAAGAGAGGTTAAACTGAAAGGCAAGGACTGCTCAGTGGCATGTGATAAACTGGACATTTAAAGTTTATAATGTCCTCATTAATGTTTGAGGTTTTTGAGCAGCTGTCGGGAGGAATACTAACTTTGTTTTATTCAAAGGGTGCATAAAAATACTGCAGTTTAGTGCAGGATAAACAGGTTAGTTTTGAGTACTGTGGGATCACTGTTGGGTTGCATCAAGGTGTTGATGCAGATTCACTGACTGGATTCCACCTTCACACTGACGAGATGCTGGAAATCAGTCATGGCAGCACAGCTCAGCTGATCGCAGCAGAAAAAATCTACTGGAGCTCACAAGAAAAATTATTGTGACTCATCTCTAAGTGATTCCTTTCCCCACATGGCGCCACTACAACCGATCTGAATACCACTTTAACCCCTGACTCATTTCTCTGTTTAGATGTGGAAGCAAAGTGTCCCATTCACAACGTAGGCAACTACAAATAGATCTATAGTTGTTGTTTTTTTCCCCCTTTGTTCTTTCTATGCGCGTCTTCTACAAAACAGATGCTCAAGCTGAGACCTGAGTGAGGAAGCTGAATCATTTCTTCAACACAGGTATCTTCTACTTAAGTGACTAATGTCTGTACTTTTTGCCACCTTTGGCAAACACGCCAACACAGGTTGGCAGGTTGAAGCAACATGATTCTCTGTTTCGCATTGCAGATGGATATATTGGGGAAGTGCATTTAAAAGTGGTTTTACTGTATTACGTTTTAAATAATTTCAGTAATAGCATTTAAACAGCTTCAGGCTTTTTTCCTAAAAGGTGCACTGCAATGAAAACACTCAAAACCGGAGTTTCTGCTGTGTCTTAAAGTAAATGAGGATGTTTTGCATTACTTGCAGAAGCATTGCGTGATTCTCTGTGGGGATTTTTGATAGGTTTTATATATACATATAAATGTGGGCTTGCCTGCAGAGCTTTTTTGTTGGTGGGCGTGTTTCTGCTCCACCTGCCAAGGAGACCGCCGGGACACATTCCACCCTGCCGGCCTGCAAAAACACTCAAAACTAAGGGAAAAAAAGAGGGAATCAGCGGCTTTCCTCTCGCTTTGAATAGCTGTTTTTGAACCGTGCACTCCTCCGTGTCTGTGATTGACTTGAGAAATTAGGGGGAGGATCCTTCCCGGGCCCAGACGCAGTTCGGGCTGCACGCTGCTGCTCATGCAGTCAGAAACTTCAGGACGGAGGAGAGGAGTTCATCAGGAGGGCTAATAAAACTTTTAAAGGACTTCTCCTCGGGATCTCTCGGATTCTTCGTCATTTATCGGACAGGCTCGTCCCAGCAGAAACATGAAACACAAATGATGTTCAACGTTTCCATAGATGGAGGTTCATTCTCTAAGAACCTGGAGGACTTTGACTCCATTCGTAGTGTTCTCCTTTACAGGTCAGTCAAATCTTTGTTTTATCCTCAGTGAGCATGCGGAGCATTTCTGCACTTTTATTATTTATTTATTTATTTCTACAAAGTCCTGTGCTTTTATTTGCTCAGAGGCACTTTGCCAAAGCTTTGCTGAATGCCTGAGGGGATTTAAAACACCTCATGCAAGTATTCAGGGAGGTGGAGACACTGGGCATCAAAATAAAGGTGCAAATTAACAAAATAAAAGCCTGTGTATGCTTTACACGTCATATTCGATGCAGGCTGATTAAGGCTACGTATCGTCACTGGATGTTTTTTGTTTAAAATATATAAATCATTCCTTATTGCTCCCCTTAAGTACAATATGAGCAGGTTTAAGTTGTTGTCTGCTTGCTGCATTATTTAATGGGAAAACAGCTTCGCGGTGCCAAGTAAACTGTTCAGTGTTTTATTTTACCTAAATATGAAACAAACCGTATCACCGACGCCAACAACGTCTCGTGGTATGCTTATGTTGGTAACAACCCCGACTTCGGCGGCGGATTTCACGGAAAGCATCATTTTTTGACTGAAAACTTAACCTCGAAAGCTGCTAGCAAGTAACTGGCCACAAAGCTTCTGCGTTGTCAGGGGCAACACCACTATCGACCAATAAAATTCGACGCCCGCGCGTCACGTGACGTTCACCACAGCCGCTCACCACTGCTTGCAACATGGCGAGTGGATATCGGTGTGCGTTTTGGTGAAAGTTCCCGATGTTTTCCGGCGCTTTTGGTGAGCGGAGTCGTATCTAAAGCGAATGGCTTTCGCGAACTCACGCCACCGTGCCGGAAAAAGTCCCTCCAGCCGACACACGGATGAAGAGGGAGCCGAGACAGGCAGTAACGGTGGATCCGCAGCGTCGACTTTCAGCAGCTCCGACTCCTCAGAGTAAGGGCATCGTTTGTGTTTGACAATAGAAACGTTTTACCTGCTTTATAATCTACAGAAAAAAATCTGAGTGGTGAGTACTGGTAGGTTGTCGGTTGTGGGGTCCAGAGTTTCCGTCTCCTCCCTTGTGCTTTTCATAGCTTTGGGCAGTGTTTTCAACTTGGGAGGTAAACCTTCATAAATAATTACATGCCTTCTTAGTAAATTTATGGATGTCGTGTCAAAGCAGCTTACCGCAGCTTCTTAAATTTAAAAGAAGAAAGACCCAGAGCAAAAATAGCCCCCACTCTTTTACATAGGCTTTGCACATATGGTGTTTTTCTCTGTTTTGTTTTTACAGCATGCACATGGTAGACACTGAAATGTTTTATGAAGTCTGACATTTGTTGTACATTCTGCTCAGAACAAAACACTAATAAATAATATTGAAACACTTTTTACAGCATTAAAAACAACCTTAATTAATTTTTTTTAGCCTAGAATATAATGGCTTTTTCTAAAGTGACCCACAATACACAAATTAAAAAACAAATATTAAGTTTAGATTGTACGGGTGCCACAAGTTTTGTCCATTTAGGAGGTTCCAGGTCAGATTTGACCTGTGTCTGTGTGGGTCAAGTCACTGAAAATGGTGGTTTTAGGCAATGTTGACACTATGAAGCTGTACATGCTGTGTCTGTGTATATTTTTCATGAGACAGTGGGGACAGAGTTTAAGGGGCATCTTGATTTGCTCAGGTTCACAGAAGCAGGCACCTGCTGATCTTTGAAGCATCATGGGGGAATCTCCAAACAGAGAAATATTAGAACTGCATAGAAGCCATCATAAATGATTTTACATATGTAAAAGTAGTTATATAGAGGTCAGAGGGTGCCTTCACACGGGCATGTGATCTGAAGAAGGGTTGGATGGTGGTGTAAGTGGGTTCTGTCTTGTTCCCCGGCTCCCTCCCACAGTCAAAAGATATTCATGCTAAACTTAAACCCAATCTGTGTTCTCTCAGTGACTTGGAACCAGAATGGCTGGACGATATTCAGAAGAATGGTGAGCTCTTCTACCTGGAGCTGAGCGAGGGTGAAGAGGAGGCTGCGTTGGTCCAGCAGGCGAATCAAGGTGTATCCACCAATCATGTTCGCTTCAGTGAAAAGGAGGCAGAGATCATCACCGAGCAAAACAAGAAGCAGCGCTGCGGCTCACAGATGAAAGGTGAGCCCGCGCTTAAAAAGCTCGCCAGGATCCTGAGGAGGAAACGACGGCCTTCACAGCGTAGAGGAGGGAAGGATGGGAGTAAAGACAGCACAAATTTATCGCCACCAGCATCCATCTTGAAGAACCAGCAAGGTCAAAGGCAGGGTGTGACTGTTCAGCAACAGCAGCTGAAGGAGGTGTGTGTCTACCTCAATCCTAAGCGTTTAGGAGGTTCGTCGACTCCTCTGTGTGACGGCGGAGGCCTGCTGGAAGCACTGCTGGGTGTGGTGCACCGCCCTGCTTGGAGTAGAGGTCAGCAAGACCCTGCGTTGGTCATACAGGAGGACAGACTGACTGTTCATGGATTAATACCAAACAGTCCAGCCATCAAATGTGGCCAAATCCTAATTGGTAAGACCATAAATCCAAAAGTCTGCTGATATCATCACAAACCTGTTGCTGGATGCACCCTTTCCATTCTCCATCTTTACTGCCCTCACAAGTGGGGGGGAGGGGGGGTAGCTATGCAGCCATTAAGATTTCAATAACAGTCATCAGTGGAGTCAGAATGATATTATCTGTTTGTCATTATCGGCACTGATAAATGAGAAGTTCAAAAGTAAAGAAGAGAGGGGAGAAACACCCTTCAACTATGTTGATGTTGTATAGTTTGCCTATCAGAGGGCACTCGGTAGCTTCCATGTAGGCACCACCTGTTTGGATCACAACGACCAGCTGATCCGAGCAGAGTCAGACAGAGTGTAAACTAGTAATCCACAACTAGCTGCGACAATAAAACAAGATCAGTTTTAAATTGCATTGTCATTTTAGCTCAGTAATAACTCATAAATAACTATACATAACAAATGCTAGGGAAATCTGTTTGTGTTTCCTGGGACTGAAAGGAAACAGATACCCGACAACATATCACCGAATATCCATATTGGTATTGGTTTTAAAAATCCTGTATCGGTCAGGCTGTAGTGGGGTCGTGCTCCAGTACCGACACATTAATTTCCACACCACACAAATGGCCTGCCAAAGCGCAGGCTGTAATTATAATGGCACAGTCTTAGTTACTGCACACAGATTTATTTTTTTTTAAAGAAAATTGCCAAGCAAAGCCTGAATGATGACTCTAGTATGCAACATGAGATTTAAACCGTGCACCCAACCAGTAAAAAACAGGAACAATATCAAAGCAGAACAGAGAGAAAACTGCACAGTGTTTGTCTCTTATTGAATAATTTATTTTAAAAATATCTAATTGGAATCAAACAACACAGAGAACTGCAGATAAGTGACGTAAATAAATTAAAGGATTTGTTAATAGGCCTGTTATTATCATATTAATTTAATTCTTCTTCCTGCTATGTAGGTAATATATGATCAAATACTCCTGTACTCGTTTGCTTTCTAACTTTAAAAAGCCTCTGTTAACATTTTAGAGTAACTGAGAAACTATGCGTGCTTGTCACCAATATAATAAAGAACAGTTGTGATCCTGCAAGTTCGACTGAGAGGACTGCGATGCTTATCGTAACTCTGGCGATATCTGCTGCTTTGCCTTCGAACCGCAGCTCTGTCAGGTCACAGGAGCTGCTTCAGGCTGAATGCACTACTGTCACGTAACCAATCAGGTGTTGCCTGCTGGTCAGATATTGCCCTTGACTGACTACAAAGAGTGAGAAAGCTGCCTTAAAGCCAAATCAGAGCTGTAAAAAGTAAACTTAATTGTAGCAATGATCAGAAAAATGCAGAATATTGTCCTGTTATTGGTAATCTGATTGAGCTGCATGTTGCTGGAAATTATTCTCCTTTAAAAGAAAGCAGTTTCTTATGACCAGCTCTAAACCTTTGCTGCCCTAATGAAGCTTTTAGTGTAGCTTTGTGGAGCGACTGGGACTTTGCTCCCGCCTGTCTGAGAGCTAAGCATCTCTGAAGTGATTTTCTTTTCTTGCAGGACTAATCTTTTATTGTTTTACCAGCAAACAGAGGAATGCCAGTTGTGCTTCACCACAAATGACTACTCACATCAGTTACGGTTTAGAGGAGCTTTCATGCAGTGCAGCTACATGTTTGAACAATTAGAGTGCTTAAATACCTGAAATAGCTCTGTTACTGCGATGGTGGAGCGCTGCCCTGCACACGAGCAGGTGAAGCTTTTTGCTGAATCTAAACAGCAGTGGGTTTAAAAGCAGATCAGTTGCATATAATTAGTTTCTACGGGAAACGGACTGGCTTAAAAAGAGGAAGGTACATTTCTTTGTTATGGTTACATTAAAGGAATCTGCTTTGTATTTCTACCATATGCTTCCTCCCTCTCACTGTCTCTGTCCTAATATACGTGGCCTATCTTTCTGTATGGTGGCTAAGCAACGAATTTATTAAAACTTGCTTGCTTTTGTCCCAATTGACCCAAGTTTTCTTGATAAATATATATTTTCTGCATGTTCTGCTCAGGCGATGTGCTCGTAGCTGTGGACGACGTCGATGTGACCTCAGAGAACATCGAGAGGGTTCTCTCCTGCATCCCGGGACCAACACAGGTCAGTGCGTGCGTGCGAAGCTCGGAAAATCACTTTTTGTGGTGGTGTTCAGAATCGGTGACATGCTCGTGGAGTCGTCTGTGATGATTTCCAGATCTGGAGTTGATGATGACTCTGCGGTAGAGCCTGGATTATCTGTAGCAGTATTTATTAGAGGCTTTTCTGGCCTTTTTGACACAGCCAGCTAAAGAGAATTTTCCTTTGTATTAGTCTCAATAGTCAGCAGTTTGTGTTGTCAACCTCCTTTTACAGTTAAATCAACAACTATCTGGATAATGACACGTTTTTTTTTATTTGTGGTTTTACTTCTGTTTGCAAGTGCAGTGGATCAATCTTTGTGTGATTGATGTGCAGATTTGCAGCTTTAACTCAAAGGGATTTTAAACACATTTTTCAGGCTCAAAAATAATTGGAAAGACTAACATCATTTAAAAAAGGTTTGTTTTTAATACTTGAATGAAAATCCTTTGCGGTTTTGAACCCACAGACATCACCAAATGCTGCATTTCCTCCCTGGAGAGTCTCTGCCAGGCCTTTACTGCAGCCACCTTCAGTTACTGTTTGTTCTGTGGGTCTCTCTGCATTCAGTTGTATTTAATAACTGAAAAGCTGCTCTGTTGGGTTGAGACCAGGTGACTGACTTGGCCGTGGAAGAATGGCCCATTTCTTTGCCTTGAGAAACTCTTGGGTTGCAGTTTGCTATAGAGAGGCTGTATTTCCTAAACCATTAAAGCTAAACTTTTGTAAAATCCCTCAAATTAAAGCTGAAAGTGTCCACTTCAGTCATATCTTGCTGTCAGTATTGGGAGTCATGGCCACATAATGAGTTTTTGTGTTGTTCTTTTTTCAGTGTGGGTTTAGACTTCTAAATCTGTAAGGCACCATGCATACTTTTAAAATCCCAGTGTCATGAGCAGCAAATTTAGAGATTAAATCACTTTACAGTGCACCGGTCCCTCTGAGCTTCTAAAATGTGAATAAAAAAACATCAGCCAGCGCTGTTTAGAGAGCCCTCAATGATCCTTTGATCGTTAGCAAAGAAGAAAAAAACCAGGCCGCAGTCTGCGTCTCAGATGTGCATTTTCACCAAAAGCAGACCATCAAAAAGAAGGAATTTGCAAATGACAGAGTGTGCACGGGGTTGATGGCAAACATGGCGGATGCACGGGACAGCAGCGCGACTATTTTTTGGTTCGACAGGAAGCTGTTGTGGGCCTGAAAGCTCAGCTGATTAGAAGTTGTAGTCGGAAACTTGGGGAAGAGCGACAGATTTTTGGGAAAAATGCGCCGCTCCTCGGGCACCGTGATGACTTTGAGAAACTTGAAATAGAGTCGTTTCTGCTGACGGAACGATTGTTTGTTGGAGCACAGAGGTTTTGTGTGCCGGCCCTCCCAAATGGAACGCAGACACAAGTTATTAAGTTCTGAGGGACAAATATTAGTATTAAAGTCAGTCCACTGTGGCCTTCACCAGCCCTGGATGAACTACAGTTTCTCCTTTGTGCCTGTATGTGTGTGTCCATCCATGAATGAGCGGTAAATGACTGACATCAACAGACTGGAATTCTAGCGAGAGCACACTCCAGTCTAACCACATCCTTATTATTTATGATGAGAGAAAGTGCTGCAGTTAGCCCACTCAGCCTCTTTGCTCAGAGATTTCCCCAAATTATGCTCAGCCTCTTTGAAAGTCTTCTACTCTTTTTTTATTTCTCCATGTCTGAATTCGATGTCCGCAGTTAAGTCTAGTCAAATCTTATTGCTTTCATATTATGTGCACCAGGAATAATTAAAGATACGTGGACATTAAATCAGTTTTACAGCTTCTAGAAGTCACTTACAGGACTGAGTTTGAAAGGTACATCACATAGTGTTTCTGCAGTGCTCAGTTCTTCTTTAATAATACCCTTAAATTGGCTGAAATGGCCGAGCTCCCAGATGTAGGCGCCTGCTGGAGAGGCGGGTGGCCTGTGGTTAGTGCTGACAGGCCTTAGAGAGTTCTCTGGGAGTGATCGCTGGATTAAAGAAATACGGTTTCAACATTTTAACCGTGTAATTTAATATTTTTCACTAAAATTTATTGGATAGGTTCCATATACTGTAGTCTGAAGGTGGGGGGGGGGTACTGATTTTTATTTTAGGCTTATTTACTTCTCAATACAAAACACAAAACCGTGCTGGAACTTCGACTCCAGACTGAGTTTTTCTCTTCTGAAAACTGGTTTCATAAATCAATGTGAGCGGTTCCACAGTGTGCAATAAATGGCATATTTCACATTTTGTGCTTCAAAACCAAATTGTAGTTCTGGTGTGACAAGTGACAGTGAAGATGTAGTGGTTAAAACTTCCTCAGTGTGGGCTGAGGTTGAGCCTTAGCAGAACCTTCTCTGTTCTGTTCGCCTTTCTGCTTCTCCTGCAAACGTTTGACTTTGCTCACTTTGCATGCGACTAAACTCTATGAACATTGGTTCACTTCATGTCAGCTCATTAACTTTCAATTGGGAAAGAGTCTTAAGCATTTTTTTTGGAAGTCGGTGTCGTTGCCACGTATTTAAAAAAAAAAAATCCCCAGTTTGTTGAATGTGTGAAAGGTCCGGATGTTGAGTTTGGGATGTTGTGGTTAAAACTTACTCTGCATGATCTCAAGGGACCTTTGTTCTGATTGGGTGGTAGCTGGTGTCGTAGGCCACCACTTCTGTTTAGCAGTGGTCATTCACAGTGGGTGTAGATGACCTCCTTTACTCCGCTCTCATCCATCTATCTTATCGATCCAAAATGTGAGCATTAGCATCCTCGAAAGTGTGTCCTTTCTCCTTTAGGTGCAGGTGTAAGGCTGAGTCATCTTGTTGCCTGTTTTAAATTCCCCCACAGCATTTCAGTACAATTCAAACCCTTGGCTTCTTTGAAAAGGCATTCCAGAAGCCATAGTTGTGGTCTTCGTCCAGCTCTACTTCAGCTTTAACACAGATTGTTTCACTGTATCATAAATCTGTTTGATATGATGCAAAATTCACATTTGAATGAATGTTTTCTAGTCCCCTAGACAGTGAATTTACCCCAGACTCCAATATTTCCACCACCATGCTTCACGTTTGGTATGCGGGTCTTCTCCTGAAATACTGTCTGCACTAAAGACGTCTGCTATTACCAACTTTGATCCATCTTTCCAAAGCACGTTATTCTAAAAAGCCCGGTGTTCACCCAGATAGTCTTTTTTTCTATATTTTTGCTCTAATGCTTTTTTTGGACTACAAAGGTTTTTTCCTGGCATGCCTCCCATGTAGGGTACATTTTTGCAGTTGCTTTCTGATGGTAGATGCACTTTGACACTAAGAGTCCTACAAGTCCTCTAATGAAATTAGGAAAGTCTTGGAGACTTCAAACCATTTGCTCTTGGACTAAACCTGCCTGGGCTACCAGCCCTTTAAAATCTGTGCTAAAAATTATTTGAAGATTTTTTTAATCCCCCGCTTTTTATCCACATTCTTTATTCCCAAAGAGCTCTTTAGTTCTTGCCATTATGACTCCACACAGTCCAACAGTAAACTGAACAACAGGCCCTAAATGTTCCTGCCTCACAAGACTAACTTACTTGTTTGAGTGTATCATCTTTATTAACAGCCACAACTTTAAGCCAACTTTGTTCTGATTGGCTGCACCTGGCAAACAGAAGGTTTGAGCAGTAGGTGGGTGGGGCTTCTGCACTCACAGCCAGAGCTGTTAGCCTGAGATGACCATGATGGGGATACGGTTTCTCTATGACACGAAGAACGAAGAGTGGGGAAAAAAACACGTGAACTGCACTGCTTGAAGCAGTCTGAAGCCTGAGCTTTTGGCTCGGGGGTACTTGTACATACACTCAGCTCATTATTTGAAATTTGGCCACGTTTAATATGACTGTTGTAATCCAACGTATATAAGCACTGTCAGAAAAGAAGGAGAAGTCTAATAGGCCCACTTTATAGTGGAAAAGAGTTTGGCTGTTTTGGTAGAGAAAGGTAGAGCCGTATTCATCCAGCTCGTCCTGAGCAGCTCTTACACACATTATGTTAACCAGCTGTTCCTTCTCACATCTGGACTCTGGCTCTGATTTACTTGAATTAGCATCAGCTTAGCTCCATAATTGGCCTCTGTAGCGCTGACAGCTTTCAGCCC